>JACXGK010000511.1:86547-100068 GCA_016801125.1 Novumbra hubbsi
CCCCCCCCCCCCCCAAAAAAAAAAAAAGTGTGAACTATGAACAACATGTTGAACCACATTTAGGTAAATAAAAAAAGATGACGCACTTCAATCATACCTGTTAGACCCCCATTTCTCTTCCTTCTTCCCATTTGTGTTCCATTTCTTTGTTGCCCAGCTGATGAAAATAAATATCTTTAGATCTTTAAATGTGATAAAAAAAATGTGTGTTGCTTTTGGGAGAGAAACACTCTCTTCCTTAAAAATGCTAATGTCACATAAATAACGGCAGTGCTTGTTCCTATGTACACTTGGGCCTGACTTGCACTGACATTAGTTACCTGCTCCTTCGTCACATTCTTTATGTATTTCTGGACATCACAACCACAGACTGTGCACTTGGGCTTGCAGACTCATAGATAAAAGATGAAACGCACCTAGTCGCCGACTGATGACGAGGTCTAACTGTAATTTTACTTACTTCCACTCATGAGCAGCAGGCACTGATATCTCACAATACAACTGCGTCACTTACAGCCAGTTGTTCCAATTCCATGGATGTCATATGAACATGTCCGGGAGTCCAGCATGAGGCAGCTCCGCACTGCATGTGTGTGGGGAATGTTGGACAACAGGCTGCCTTGTCAGCGCATTTGTTCTCCACAAGCGTGTTTACCAGCAGAAAAGTCCTTTTTCAGTGAGCAGTGATTAAAGGGCTTGGCGAAATGTGTTTCATTTCATTGAGGGCAAAGCCATGATTGCATTACAAATGTTGGCATAACAAAATGAGTATGTGAGAAGATAGGGGCAAAATATGAGTTAAGGATATTTTATTTAAGAAATTAGGCATGGGGCAGAGTAACAGTATGTTTAGAAAGTCACCACTTCTTTTCAAAATGTTCATATTTTGTTGCCTTAAAGCCGAAAATGAATATACAGTTAAGCTGCCTTTTTTAACTTAAATTCTAAATACACTCAAATTTGAAATACACTGAAATTAATTACAAATATTTTGAACATACAATTTTTTATATATGCAATCTGATTGGCAACCATGAGTCAACAATAAACACTTCGCAGACAAGACCATTTCCTTTCAGGCACCAATACTATTGCAATCATATCAAAGTAAGTACCGATAGAAAAGCTAAAACATGAAAATGCGACTAGTTGTGGTCAGTTAATTTTTTTTTTTCTCCTTGGTAATTACGTTTGATTGACAGGACTAGTAATTTTACATTGTACGAATCTGTACAAAGAACAAACAACTGGGTTGCAGGAAATGAATATACCAAAATATATTTGATAGAAATTTGTTTTTGTACATTTACTTATCAAAGCATGGCTTAAACTCACATACAAGTCAGTTGTATTTCTTTTAATATGTTGATAATGTTAGAAAAAAACAACAAGACATTCTAGTCATTTAAGTACACTGCCACTTGTGCCTGAATCTTTTATTCTAACATACTTGTATTGACATTACAGACCGTCAGCACACTGTAGCACCCTGTAGAACACTGTAGCACCCTGTAGCACCCTGTAGCACACTGTAGAACACCGTAGCACCCTGTAGCACACTGTAGCACCCTGTGGAACATTACAGCACCCTGTAGCACAGTGTAGTACCCTGCATCACACTGCTTGCTCAATTCTGTTCCTTAACAGGGTCCCTGTTCGGGAGAACAGATGCTGACTGGATGTTGTTTGGAGGGCAAAGAGGCACCATTCCCTCTAGAACTAAGATCAAACCTCTTTGTTTACCATAGGGATGGCCTCAATGACGTGGTTGTGTAACTCAGTTAGTAGCACATGGTGCTTAGAACACGGGTTATGGGTATAATGCCCATGGGAGGCCAGTACTAAAAATGCATGTACCCACTATTATAAGTCACCCTAGATTAGAGTTCCTGCTACATTACCTAAACGTAATGTAGTTTTCCATTATGCCACGTAGACTGTATTGGCAAGGTTATGCAGACAAGTTATTTTTATACCTATTAATGGACTTCAAGTGCAAACTATTTAACCTCCACTACCAAAATGTGTTTTAAATTTATTGCATACAAGTTGCCGAATAAAACATCCTGGACACATGCAACATCTTAATTAAAAGCATTTTGTCTTTGTCTTTTAAAAAATGTAACCCCTGACAATTGATAGAAAAATGTAAAAACAAACGCACGTTGTGTGAGGAGAAATAAGTGACAGATATCCGATTCTTTGACAGAGGCAGACAAATGGATGTATGTACAAAGAGGCAGACGGCAGTTTGTCTTGAACATGCCTTGTCAGAGGAGAGTGGAGGCTATTAGATCGATGAGGCTGATCTAGTTTAACCAGCAGATAACACAACACTTCCCTCCCGGACATTAAGTTGTTTGATCCCCGAAACATGAAAAGCAAAACATACAGTTTATTACAATTAATCACAGTACAAAGTACACAATTGGAAGCTGATGGTTATATTGGAAGCCTCAAAAACAAAGCAACCACTTGGGGTTCATACACTAAACTTGACCTTCAGAGTAACAAATGGCTACATCCCACTACACACTGAAACTACACCTAACGCTACTCGCAAAGCACATAAGAAAAACTCTTTGTCAATGGCCAAACAATTAACATCTTTAGGAAATGCTTATAAATTATCCGCACTAGTCTCAAAATAGTTCAATATCAAGAGCATAATCATCAGGAATGTGCCAAACATAGAGCACACTTCACACAAGGTAAGTGATGTTAGTGGCAGGCTAGAAAAATCACAAGCATCCCTGCTTGGACCTATGAAAAGTCCTGGTAACATACCAGCTTTTAAATGTAATTCAATTTTTTTGTTTTTGCTGCTGTTCCTATCCAAAGAAAAAAACGAATTATTGATTGCGCACAATATGAAAGTAATGTAGGGGGAGTAGGGGAGATGTTGACAAAAATCTGGGTCTGAAAGAAAATAAAAAACGTTGTGTACTTAATTTACTGTGTGCTGTTTTTCATTAGTATTTTTCCATGTGTTTCTCTGCTTCATTGCAAAAGCGAACCTTCTTGTTATAGACTGCAGCAGGTATTGAAGCCAACCTGACTTTGTCAGCCGGCCCTCGCCTGATACATTGTAAGTGAAGAATGGAGTAGGAAATTATTAGCCCACAGAATATTGCAGAAAAGTATTGCAGAATATTTCTGTTGTGTTTCTGTTGTGTTTCTGGACTCTGATGGATTGCATAATAGAGCCTTCTTTTGAATGTTATTCGTTATTATGCAGAAGACAAAAATAGAAATGAGAAAATATATACATTGTTCCATTGAGTTGAAAGTTTACTTATGTATGACTATTACTATGTCCATAAATACATTGTTATGTGTACAATACAAGCTAATTATGTGTTTTAACTAAATGATTATCTTTGTTTGCAACAGGTGGCACTGAGCAAGTCATGACTGGATGGATGCTAAGCACTGAAGGCTGAATTATCTGTGAGGGGGCCCAGCCAACCTTTATCAGGTAGACCAAGACAGATTTCTGCCAAAACTGCCAGATGAATTGTTTGGGATACAAAGAAAAACCCACAGGTGTCCTCAAGAGAAATACAGGCTGCTCTGGAAACAGACGCTGTGGTTGTTTCAAGGAGCAAAATACGACAATACTTGAACAAAAATGAGCTGCATGGACGAGTTGCCAGAAAGAAGCCTTTACCGCGCCAATGTAAAAAAAAACCTGGTTACAATACGCCTGACAACACCTTGATGCACCTTGCAGCTTCTGGCACACTGTAATTTGGAGTGGCGAGGTGGAAAATAGAGCTTCATGGTCACAACCATAAGCGCAATGTTTCGAAAGGGGTCGACAGGGCTTGTAGGGAAAAGAATACCATCCCCACTGTGAAGCATGGTGGAGGCTCACTGATCGTTTGGGTGTGTGTGAGCTCTAAAGGCATGTGGAATCTTCTGAAGATTGATAGCAAGATGAATGCAGCATGTTATCAGAAAACACTGGCAGACAATTTGCATTCTTCTGCACGAAAGCTGCGCATGGGAAGCTCTTGGACATTTTAACACGACAACGACTCTAAGCACAAGGCCAAGTTGACACCCGTGGTTACAGCAGAAACAGATGAAGGTTCTGGAGTGGCCATCACAGTCTCCTGACCTTAATATCAGCCATTCTGGGGAGATCTCAAACATGCTGTTCATGCAAGACAATCAAAGACTTCGCATGACCTGGAGGCATTTTGCCAAGATGAATGGGCAGCTATGCCACATGCAAGAATGCATGGCCTCATAGATAACTGTTACAAAGACCGCATGCTGTCATTGATGCTGAAGGGGGCAATACACATTATTAAGAACTAAGGGTATGCAGACTTTTGAGCAGGGGTCTTTTCATTCTTTTTTTGTTTGTTTCCTTGGGATGAACCCAAAGAGGAGATATGGCTGTGGAAAGATGATGTCTTAAAAGACAGGCAAGATTCTCTAAAAGAAGAGACAGTTAGTAAACCAATATGTTGCCACTCTATTAAAACACCTGATGGATTTTGAGTGGCACTTTATTAAGGTTAATAAATGTGTCCCTTGGTGTTTGAAATGGGTTAGGGTTTAATTTCTCATTTCCTCTCACTCTCTCACTCTTCAGCAACAAACTGAAGCCTTTCATTTTCATATTAGTCAATATTTTATTTTTATTTATGTTTTATTGAACAAAAGAAGTTTACATTGACGCGAGACAGACTGTTTTTATTTAAAAAATGCATTGAGCCTCTTGCACTCAATCACTTATCAGGTGACGTCAATTGAGTATGTGAGGGTTCAGGGGGGACCCTGGGATTGGGCCCTTAAAGCTTTGTTGTTTATAATGTTGCTGCATATAATTGATGGGATTGACTACTAGTTTTGTATACAGTTCATAAGATGTCATAATATGTTCTATTTAAAATATACTTGTGCTTATTGCTTTATTTAAGGGATTAGCTACAACACATGTTGTCTAATAAAGTAATAAACAAACCAGATAGTAAGCTAGTTTCAGCTCACAGTTTGGTTTGCTTCTATATAGCCTAACTGACATTTGTAGAAACAAGAACCAACATCTAAGTTTGTAAAAAACGTAACTGCCTCTTTTATACGAGACAGCAAAATAATGCGGTCTACACATCTAATGGAATCATTACAACGTAATCATAAGGCACACAAATCAACACATTATATTGTGTGTAGATAATAAGTGAAAGGTTGTAGCACATATTCCGGGAGATTCAGGACACCATGATCAAGTGATGTCATCATCAGCAAAGCATAACTGTACTGTCTCCAATCTTGGAACTTCGTTACTGCCAAGTGACACTTCGTTACTGCCAAAAGCGAAACACATTTGTGGGCAGACAACATTTATATAGTCTGATAGATGAACTGAACCAGACAATTAGTTGTTTAGTTATCTATGGCAGTTCCCATTTCCGAATGAAATCAAAAGTTAAGCAAAATAATATCCAACTAATTAGCCAAGTACACCGCTAAATACCCAAACTGAGGAAACAACCATTTCAGCTCCACAGCTGAGCTATAGATAACAAGATATCATGACAGATATTTTATTGCCATCAAAAAGATATTATAAACATTTCACAGCATATGTACAACCCCACACACATATACACAGTTTTATTTGTTACTCACCTTGACAGGACGTTTCCAACTTCGCACCACCAAGCAACACAGAAGCAGCCTCTTCTAAGGTTAAACACTGAGGCTGCTTTGGTGCCAGCGAATTGAGTTAAAAAGTGAATTAAAAAGTCAAATGACAGCATACCCTTTTTCTGGTGTCTTAATAACGACAACACCACGGGAATACAGTTACAGGTTTTTCTCAGGTAGATGTTGTGATATTTACACAACAATTATTGTTAAAAAAACACTGCCGTCAGTGGCCGCTATGGGATTCCAAAGGAAGGTCATTGATGGTTGCTATGGGATCTAAAGGGTTAACTGTTGAAATAGTTAGTGACAATAAAAATACAGTAAAATGCTGGCAACCACAGCTGCCAGTACTTTACTCTCAGACTCATATTCTACAGAAGGGTACTGTAATACATTTTACAGTAATTAACTGTTGATATAAATGAAATGCTGGCGACCACAGCTGCCAGCAGTTTACTGTAATAATACAGGATTTTCTTTACAGTGCAGTTGAAGAGTCTTTTTCAGAATGTGTGAATGTGAACTGGAGTCTATATCTTAAATCCTCAAAAAGAGCTTTTATGTTAAAATAATGTCTATTTAAATTCTATGGCATTTGAAGATAAATTAATTAAGTGATTTTTTTTGGGGGGGGCAGCATGAAAGCCTGGTGTCCAAGGATGTTGGGCTAATAAATGATAGGGATTAGCTGGTTCCAGTCCCTGAGCCGACAAGTTGAAAAAAGCCTGTAGTTCTATCCCCGAGCAAGACAGTTTACACAAATAGCTGTCATTGCTGTAAATAAGAATAGAATTAGCATACTCCACTGATAAAATAATATGAAAAAGTATACAGCAAATGGTGCAGTAGTCAATATGTAGAGATGGTTACAGAAACATTCAATAATTGAATTGGCTTATAAATTCAGCTCCAATCGTTGACATTTGAGTAAAACAAACACTGAGGAAAAAAATATATTCTTCACCAATTTAAATAGCAATTGTTGAGTGAATTAAATACTGCACTGTAACTATAATGCCCTTTGTAAATGGACCCATTGGTAAGCCAGCAGGCAAATGCATCCTGAATTTATTACAAATATTAACAATAACACATTTTCCTCAGTACAATAGCGTATATGACTTTAATTTTCCACATCACATTGATTCTAATTGAATTATTTTTAATGTATAATTTATGACCGTAAAAATGTACTCTTAAAAGACATTAACTGTAAATAGTGTAAAGTGTGAATTAAATAAGAAACAAGCTATGCACCGTTATATTACTGTCCCTCGGGACAATTGATTACAGTGTTACAGCATGCTTATAGTCTGGTTCCTGTGTCAACAAATAACATGAATACAAAAAAGTAATATATATAATCCAACTATGCATGGGCTTAAATGGCTTTTGTAGAGATCTTTATCGATTCAGAACACTTCAAGACAGAGAATAAAATACACTCAATTAAACCAGAGCTTCTAAACAGTCTTGAATAATGAAGAAACTTAATCAAGCCTTGTGAAAAAAAATCTGCCCAGATTTGTCTTTATTTAGGCCAAACGCCTAAACAACACCCCCAGGAGAGAACAGTTGGATGCACAAGATTTCATCAAGTTACACTGAAAAATACCCTTTCATTCTGTGCTTACTAACTAAATTGGTTGCGTAAGGTGTTTTGGTTCATGTTTTCTCTTTTCTTCATATTCACTTTTGTAGTCTAGCAACAAATGCTAATACTTTTGTATTTGCTTTAATAATTCTGTATTTGTTATTAACAAGGATTGTTTAAACAATTTTATGATCTCCATATGACTCAATTCTTGAACCACATTTTGTAAAAACATTGCCTTGGATTTAGGCTCTGTTTATTTAGGGTAACTGCCATTGCTTGATTGTGTATATATTATTGCTAAGAACAAAATGAATCATGTAATTCCAGTCAATGAGCAAGGTATCAAACAAGGTATGAAACACGTAGAGGCGGGGCTGGTGGCTGCGTTTGGCAACCGCATGCTTAGATACAGAACAGCTGACTGAGTACCCAGACCGCAGACCACCATATTAGATAAGGAAATCACGAAACTGTGGTAGAAGCGGTACTGACATTCAGCAGATGAATCATTGAGCCAAAACCCATGTTCCAGCTTTCTGTGCTCATTTACAAAAATAAACACAACTAAAAAAGGTAGTGAAGTAAAGTAACAATAATTGTAATGTTAAACCAATGTTAAAACAACTTAATTAAATGCTTAATTTACTCAACCTAATAACTCAAGATATAACATGTTTAGCTGTTGAAAACAGCTAAAACTCCAGTTTCTTAAAAACAACATTCAAGTAATGAACAGATTTTTTATTAAAATGAATTATTAAACTTATATTCAAATTGTCAATGTTGATAAAACACAGGGGATCTGTGTCATGCCTGTCTGTGTTGTATTATTAAATGTACTATTGTTTACATGATGAGCTACATAATACTGTATATTCTCCAACAGTATTTGTGGAAAACGTCATGTAAATATATAAAAAATATATATCTTTGTAAATGCTTTTATTTGCTGAAATATAAGCAAATATGTACAAATCCAATCCTGCTGTATATATAAAGAGATGGCAATTAGGCTACAGAAGATGAGCATTCCCATAAATGTACCCAATGTTTTAAGTACATGTAATTTCATTCCTTTCAATGTTGTGTTTTGCAAAAAAAAGTGCAGTTTTAATTTAGAAATGGCTTATGGTTTCTCTACTATCACTGATCCTGTAATATAATAAACTAGACACCAGAAAATCTATTGTGATTGATATGGCACAAAATAAACACAGCCACACTAAAGTGGTTATCAGTAGTGTGGTGGAACGGAGAGGCCGCCCCTGTAACCTTTTGACCCTGTATATGAAATTGTCATAACCTGCCTGTCAGAGAGAAGAGGTGGACAGTGGAGGTTCTGTGGGTGATATGGTCTCCATGAATCATATCTCCTCCAGGCAGACTCGGGGTCTGTCCCAAATGACACCATTTCCCAAATATAGTGCACTACTTTTGGCCAACTTCCAGTGATAAAACGGTATTCATTCCCGCATGCCTCTGCCCAAGAAGGAATTCGTTTGGCCAACATTTTACCACCAAAAATGAGCTGCACTTAAAAGACATTTGTCCTTACAGGAATACCAGGAGCAACAGTGAAACTCTAACTCCAACCAACTATCAGTGCCAGCTGCCAACAGATGCTATCAATACTGTATCAAAATAAGGAGTTTATGACAGATTGACAGACAATGTCTGGAAACACAGACATCTTCAGCTTTCCACAGGCATTGTAAAATCCTACTTTCACCACAAATACATACTTGACTGCAGTTTTTTTTCTAGAGTCTTAACATTTGTTCTACCTCACACCTTCCCTTGATGTAAAGAAGTGAAAATTAGGATAGTAGTCCCTTCAAACAGCTGCATCTTTCTTTCAATATCACACAGTAAAGAAATACACATTTACAAACAGAAAAAGTGGACATAGAAAAAAAAAATTTCTCATTACAGGATCAGTAAAACAGTGACATCAATCATACCTGGCCTGTACAAAGAGGGGGCATACTGATCCAAACACCGCCTCTGGACGATAGTTGAGACAAGAGGCTGTAGTGTGTGGAAGGAGAGAGAGCGAGGCGTAGAGCGGCGCAGCAACGCACAAACAAATACCTCTTTAGCATTCTACACAGCACTCCTCTGCAGCGTGTTTGGTTTCCAGGCAGCAATGCATTATTAATGTGCCCTTCTCCCCGGTCCTCCCCCCCGCCCCCAAAGCATGAAGGGGAGGGTGGGGACGGAGAAAGAGACAGAGAGGAGACGGGGAGGTAAAGAGGGAGTCAAGAAAGGAAAGAGGAAGGGGATAGAGGGGAAGAGGAATGAAGAAAGGAGACAGAAAGAGAGTTGGTTTACGAGACGGTGGTGTTGGTTAAAAAAGTGGGTGAGTTGGTTTAGAGGGATGATTGGACTGCATATACACTGCAATGGGCTTCGAAAATGAGCCCCTAGCTTATGTGTTTGACTGGCATGTTGACCAGGACAGGGTTCATCGATGTGTGTCCGGAGCGTGCTGTGTTAGTGGTTCCAGATGTCTTTGCCAATGGCAGCACTGTATTTTCCTACCACCAGATCCAAACGACTGAAACTAAACGGGGGCAAACTGGGGTTACAAAAGATACCGGAGCTCTATCAGCATAAAACCTTACTGTGAGATTCAGACCATTGATTTACATCAGTCAGGATTTAACATTATGACAGCAGATTTTGACTTCTGGCTTGATTCTCTTACACATGCACAAACTTACTCTCTCTCTCGCTCTCTAGGTAATTAACAAAGCCAGACGTGTTTGGAACGCCAACACACTGGCAGTCAGTACACAGACAGAGAGATAAAGATTCCAATTTCCCAGCCTCTGACATTATAAAGAAGAATGTTGCCGCTCACAGATTGGCATCAAGTATGCCTGATGTTGCCCAGACAGCATCCACACTGCCCATGGAACTTTTTTCCTTTTTTAACCTTTGTTAGCCCAAACATAGTTCTTTTTTTGAAGTTTGCACATTCCCAAATATGTACTTTAAATTCCTGTTTATCAGAGACTTCTGTTCAAGGAAGTACTTTCTCAGGTAATGATTTTGTAGTGAATCCAAGCTCAGCGTGATGGCCCCATGTGACCTGGTGTCTGTAAATGAAATAGTCAGCAATGCACAAGAGGTGGCAGGTCAGTCTTGCAAACATCCTGACCACAGGCAACATTCTGAAACACAGCCTATTCCATTTTCTCTAAATGAAACTACGCAACCTTTTTGGTTTCTGTCTCTCTCTCTACAGCAGGGAATCCAGCTCCATTTTCTTTCATGGCTGTGCAATTGTATAGTGAACCCACAGAGAATGACGATACCCACTATCTTTCCTTTCATTCCATTTGAGTAAACAAAACGAAACAACAACAACATGTTTGGGCTGGGCGATTGATGCTAATTGCTTACTCTGGTGGGTGACTTGACAAATCAAACAGTTTAGCTGACATGTTACCTGCAGTGGTGAAAAGAGGCATTCAGAGCTGGGAAAGAGAGAGTAGAATCACCAAACCTTATCAGTCAGATAAGATTTGTTTTAGGGGGATTTTATTTACATGTTTTAAATACAAGCAGAATGCTCTTATACCATAAAGGAGCATTTTGGGTTAAAACAGTTTTTTAGCTTGTCAGCAGGGGTATCAGGACCATTGATCTAATTGATTCTGACCTAACTCTATCTTACCACTGTGCAATCTTGTAAATTACAGTCGGTAGCATGAAATCATTAAGTACTTGTAAAGATATTAGGAAAAAGTTCAGGTGTTCTATGCAGTCATTCGTAATAGCTTCATCATTCACATGAGCAGCGGATGCATTACAATATCAAAACACTGTTGGATGTCTACCTACCAATCAGTCCTAAGTACAGCAGAATTGCACATGCATTTGACTGAAAAAAGTATGTCACCTTCATTACCTTATACTTTAGTATAGGGAACAAGAGAAATCGCAAATTTCATGGGGGTTTTCCCCTCCATAGCCCATGAGACGCCTATGGAGGAACTGTTAGAAAAGGTCAACTTCAGAACTCCCGAGAGACATTTATCACATAAAACCTACATGCTATGAAACAACACTGATTAAGGATCCCCAATGTTGTGTTTTTTTCGCTGTGACAGAACATTCGTTTTTTATGTAAATCATAATTTCAATGTTCTACAATATCGCGTTAGTGGTGGGAAGAGCAATATAACATGATATCGCGGTACTGAAGCTAGCTCGACCAATGTCTCCCTAAATGAAAGAGTTACTAACACAAAGGTTGTCCAACAGTTCACTTTATTGAACTTTATGAGCGATTTATGAACTTAGATATGAATAACATAAATAGATATTGTCTGATGTTATTCCTTTTTAAGCAAAGGTGTCTGTCACAGCCTAATTCCATTCGCCTGTATTGTGGTGCCACCCTCCAGTCGTCTTCCATCTCCCCATCTCCCTTGTTCTGTTTAACCAGCGCTCTCTGTTTGTTGCCAGTTCTTGTTGTCAGGTCATGTTAGTGGTTCTCCCTCTCTACGGTCTCTAAGGACCTGCCCAAGTAGCAAACCTCTACCTGTCCCAACCTGATTCTGCCAGCCTTTTACCTGGCTGGCGTTCCATCATCTGCCTCCCGTGTACCAAATCTCTGCCTTCCCTTGACCTCCTACTGTTTTATATCTTAATTAATGAATGACTCTGGTTTGAACTAGCTTGTATCCCATGACTGCATTTGGGTCTATGCTTAAGCATCCAGTTGATATACCAACTGGTTTATTGAATACTGTTATTAATAATATTACATGATGTTGTCATTAGCAGAATTGCAGCTGTGCAATAACATGAAGGGACCACTGCACCTTTTTCTTCCCTTTCCAAATAATGTGATACTCTCCACCCTGAACTATCTTTAGATGAACATATGAAAAATATCTCAAGAGCTGTATTTTTCCACTTTTTGGAAATGACAAAAATATGTAACTTTTGAATCATGACATTATACAGAAAAATGAATCAATGCTTTTGTTACTTCTAGATTAGATTACTTAACTTGATACAGTGGGGCAAAAAAGTATTTAGTCAGCCACCAATTGTGCAAGTTCTTCCACTGAAAAAGATGAGAGAGGCTTGTAATTTTCATCATATGTACACTTCAACTATGACAGACAAAATTAGAAATAAAAATCCAGAAAATCACATTGTAGGATCTTTAATGAATTTAATTGCAAATTATGGTGGAAAATAAGTATTAGGTCAATAACAAAAGTTTATCTCAATACTTTGTTGTACACCCTTTGTTGGCAATGACAGAGGTCAAACGTTTTCTGTAAGTCTTCACAAGGTTGTCACACACTGTTGCTGGTATTTTGGCCCATTCCTCCATGCAGATCTCCTCTAGAGCAGTGATGTTTTGGGGCTGTTGCTGGGCAACACGGACCTTCAACTCCCTCCAAAGATTTTCTATGGGGTTGAGATCTGGAGACTGGCTAGGCCACTTCAGGACCCTGAAATGCTTCTTACGAAGCCACACCTTCGTTGCCCGGGCGGTGTGTTTGGGATCATTGTCATGCTGAAAAACCCAGCCACGTTTCATCTTCAATGCCCAAGCTGATGGAAGAAGGTTTTCACTCAAAATCTCACAATACATGGCCCCATTCATTCTGTCCTTTACACGGATCAGTCGTCCTGGTCCCTTTGCAGAAAAACAGCCCCAAAGCATGATGTTTCCACCCCCATGCTTCACAGTAGGTATGGTGTTCTTTGGATGCAACTCAGCATTCTTTGTCCTCCAAACACAGCGAGTTAAGTTTTTTCTATTTTGGTTTCATCTGACCATATATGACATTCTCAAAATCTTCTTCTGGATCATCCAAATGCTCTCTAGCGAACTTCAGACGGGCCTGGACATGGATACTGGCTTCAGCAGAGGGACACGTCTGGCACTGCAGGATTTGAGTCCCTGGCGGCGTAGTGTGTTACTGATACTAGGCTTTGTTACTTTGGTCCCAGCTCTCTGCAGGTCATTCACTACGTGCCCCCCGTGTGGTTCTAAGATTTTTGCTTACCATTCTTGTTATCATTTTGACCCCACGGGGTGAGATCTTGCGTGGAGCCCCAGATTGAGGGAGATTATCAGTGGTCTTGTATGTCTTCCATTTCCTAATAATTGCTCCCACAGTTGATTTCTTCACACCAAGCTGCTTACCTATTGCAGATACAGTCTTCCCAGCCTGATGCAGGTCTACAATTGTGTTTCTGGTGTCCTTTAACAGCTCTTTGGT
>JACXGK010000512.1:0-29985 GCA_016801125.1 Novumbra hubbsi
GATGGTACCCCTGGGGCTCCGTTGTAGACCGCTGGGAGAGGCTAGGGTGTTACTCTCGCGGCACACATGCGTACACACCGAGACGGGCTGGGCAGAGCACAATGATGTGTTTGTATGCAACGGTGAAAAGGAGAAGAATCCAAATGAAGCTTGGACAGGAAAATGGGTCACCGAATGAGGTGATCACTGCTGTTTAGGAGGGTAATTGTAGATGCCTCTGAATGTTTTTAATGGACAAGGGTTTTCAATTTAATTAACCCAAATGAAACGAATTGGAAACATGGGGCATACTGCCGAAGGGACTTCATTTACCATCCCCCCCAACACACCCTGTCCAGGAAAGGGTGTTGTGCTTTATCATCAACTGCCTGCCAACAGGATTATGGACCCAAATCCTGTCAATCACTCATTAATAAAGGTGGATAAGAGGATCAGGTTCCCCAGGGAAATAGACTGATTCCAGGGAGTCTGACTGACTGCACATCTGAACTCTCAGACTCATTTAAAATGGGAATTATGTGAACCTGTTTGTTCTTGTTATTGACACAGACTGTGGAATCAGTACTTATTTGTAACCCATTTTTGGACTTGTATGTGTGTTG
This sequence comes from Novumbra hubbsi, assembly GCA_016801125.1. NCBI lineage: Eukaryota > Metazoa > Chordata > Actinopteri > Esociformes > Umbridae > Novumbra > Novumbra hubbsi. The sequence continues at coordinate 603 of JACXGK010000512.1, forward strand.
ACATTCTCATAGCTCATTCAGCCATTGATGGGCCAGTGGTTCCCAAAAATAGTACTTGATCTCAGTAGGCAGCCACTAGCCTGCTACACAAATTAATATTTAGCAACTGGGTAGTTCAATGGGTCAGAAACAAGCACCTCTCACAATATTATTCCACTTCCTCCCCCCTTCCCCTCTCACCAACTTCTCTTAACGCCACTGTATGGTCTTAGAAGCGTGTAGTTAAGTCTCAGATGGCAAGCTATCCCCCACCCAGGACCTTAATGTAAGCAGTGCCTGAAGAAAGCCTACAGGACCATCAAGGACTCCACACACCCAGCTACATGTTGTCCGTCGGCTGATGGTTGGGCTGACAGGGTCTGCAGTGGAGCATGAGGCCCCTGTATAAAAGCAAGAATCAAAGGGAGTAAGATATTTCAGGTCAAATAAATGAGAAAATGACAACATTTTATTTCAATTCAATTGCTCTGAGAAACCACCAATTTAAGTAATTTATTTTCTGAAAATAGGTGTTAAAATGATTGCCACCCTTACGATTCTCATGAATAAGATTTAAATACAAAAACTGCATGAACCTTCTACTTTTTTTAAGCAGATTGTGTCTTGAGGAAATTTTATTTTTGCTTTACATGGCTTCCTGTTTTACTGTGGGGAAGAAAAAAAATCTTTACCATGGTTACCTGCAAGAAAACTTGCATTTATCATTGCTTTGCACAAAAAAGGGCTTCACAGGCAAGGATATGGCTCCTAGTAAGATTGCACCTAAATCTACCATTTATCGGATAATCAAGAACTTCAAGGAGATAGGCAGGCAGGTGTGAGTACATCTGCTTGTGCAGTAAGGCAAATACTTTGGTCTGGTGTCAAGATAGGCAGCAAAGAAGCCACTTCTCTCCAGGAAAACATCAGGGACTGACTGATATTCTGCAAAGGGTGCAGGGACTGGACTGCTGAGGACTGGGGTAAAGTCATTTTTTGAGCATCTGGAAAAACGCTTGTCCGGAAAATAAGAGGAGTGCTACCATCAGTCTTGTGTTATGTCAACAGTAAAGCATCCTGAGACCATTCATGTGTGGGGTTGCCTCTCATCCAAGGGAGTGGGCTCATTCACTGTTGCCTAAGAACACAGCCATGAATAAAGAATGGTACCAAACATCCTCCAAGAGCAACTTCTCCCAACCACAAACATCAACATTTTGGGTCTATGGCCCCAGACCTTAATCCCATTGAGAACTTGTGGTCAATCCTCAAAAGGCGGGTGGACAAACAAAAACCCACAAATTCTGACAAACTCCAAGCATTGATTATGCAAGAATGGGCTGCCATCAGTCAGGATGTGGCCCAGTATTTAATTAACAGCATGCCAGGGTGAATTGCAGAAGTCTTGAAGAAGAAGGGTCAACACCGCAAATATAGAATTTTTGCATGTACCTAATGTAATTGTCAAAAATAGCCTTTGACACTTAGGAAATGCTTGTAATTATACTTCAGCATACCATAGTAACATCTGAGAAAAATATCTGAAAAAACACTGCAGCAGAAAACTTTGTGTAAACCAATACTTGTCATTCTCAAAACTAGTAGATCTTCAAGCAAGACATTCACCCAAATCAAAAACCACAAGAGAAATTGTTAGTTGACTACATACTCAAAATGTTGCAAAGTTATCTCAGTCACTTAGAACTTGAATCCCATTTAATGCCTGTAGTCAAATTGAAGAGGCCAGTCTATAAGCATGGACTATAATACCTTTTGTTTGGAGGATCAATGTAAGATCCATTGTAAGAAATCAGACACTTTAGAAATATGATCATGTCTGTATCCCTTTTCCTGTTTGAATGTGTTTGTCATTTTGTGACTAGACTTAGGCAGTAATTAAAACTTGAGGGAGTAAAACATTAGTGAGGATGTTTTTACACAGAAGATAATACACAATCATTGCCTGATTATCTTCCTTAATGTTTTTACACAGAAGATAATACACAATCATTGCCTGATGATCTTCCTTAATGTTTTTCGGAATCTCTCAAACATTTCTAAACTTTAGTTCCTCCACATTTAAATATGTTTACAGATTCCAAATCGGTATAAAGCTATATTTTTTGTTTATTTCTTCCTTCCAAAATTCCAATCCAATTTGTTATTACGGTCTAACCTCGTGGCAACATCTTCCAACAGACGTGGATGAGTCTGTCCAACACCAACCAGTAGACAGTACTGAGCCACTTTGCACTGCCGTGGGTATTTTTGGTTTGCCAAACCCAGGATTTTAATTCCTGGACACAATGATGGAGTCAGTGACTTTACCGCTGTGACATTCTGGGCCCACTTTACAACAATGGCTCCAGTTAAAAAAAAATCTACATTGATAATTTTCTATGTGTTTTTTTGTTAGTTAGTGGGGATGCACATTTAAAAACCATTGTCTCAACTGTCCCGGGCCAGGCAGTGTTTTGACTGTAAGCAAATTGTGGTTTGATCCCTGGAGTTCCACATGATTGACATCAGATGAGCCTTGTGTCTTTCATGATGCAACTTCTGTTCAAGTTCCTCAGCACTTTCTCCCTCTGCCTTATCCAAGCCAAACAGACAAATATGTCCTCTTTATGCATTAAAAAATAAACTTATTGGCTGGACCATTCAAAACTGTAGTACACAAGAACTCCCAGAATGGAGGAACAATTCTCACACCGATACTCTCAAAGCTGTCCTCTTCTCTATCTTTATTTATGTGTTTATGTTACTGACAAATTTGCCTGATCGTGGTTTAATATGCATCTTTTTAAAAACAGCCCTGCAAGTGCACGTCATGTATGTCCATCTCTACCTCCACTAGCAGTTTAGCAGCCTGGTATTGCAATGTTTTCATAGTTCATTAACCATCGGCTTGAGGATTCTCCATCTTTACACGCCTGTGGATGTGTTGGAAAGCTGAGGAGTTGCCAGAGGGTTTGTGTCTAGAAGGTGCTGCGGCTGTTCCGCTAGATTAAGCAGCAGACGGAGAGGAGGGAGAGTACCTGAATGACCTTCATTAGTATTCCCAGTGTAGGATGATCAAAGAGAAAGTCCTGTATTGGAGCCATGCCAATAACGTATTTTTGATTGACCTGAGCCTCTCTTCCTCCAACAAACACACACCTACCAGCCGCTTCTGGAAAACACCAAACACATGCGCACACACACATACACCAACCCCACGCACACATACACCAACCCCACGCACACATACACCAACCCTACATCGCACACATACACCAACCCTACATCGCACACATACACCAACCCTACATCGCACACACAGCCTTCGTTTGATATGAATGGTATTGGTTTGGCTTAGTGAAGTTACATCTTGTGGTTCTTTTACATTCGTTTCATAATTTTCTTCTGTACCCTGACTCCTTCCCCTCAATGATGTGATCTGTTCCCTTCACATACTCGTCCACGTCCCACTTTCCCTGGCCTCACTTCCCTGTCTCCATATGCCCCCTTTCTTTCCTTCCCACTTTGCTTTCCCAGTTTCTCCTAAGTCATGCGTCTCTGCTGCCACGCTGCACCCTTTATACATAATCTTCCTGTCTCTCTGCCACCTCCCGTCCAAACTCTTGGTTCACTCCACTCTAACAACTGGTTCTCACTCGACATTCCCAAGGAACACAACGCTGTAATCACTAATGGTCCTTGTCTCCTGTCCTCCCCATCTCTCCAGTACGCATCAGCCGGCTGTCTCCTGTCCCTCCATCACAGCGAGAAGCCTGAACACGAGGAGGTGTGCGAGTTCCGCCCCTACACCTGCCCGTGCCCGGGGGCCTCCTGCAAGTGGCAGGGCTCCCTGGAGGCTGTCATGCCCCACCTGATGCACGCCCACAAGTCCATCACCACCCTGCAGGGAGAGGACATCGTCTTCCTGGCCACGGACATCAACCTGCCGGGGGCGGTGGACTGGGTCATGATGCAGTCCTGCTTCGGCCACCACTTCATGCTGGTCCTGGAGAAGCAGGAGAAATACGAGGGCCACCAACAGTTCTTCGCCGTGGTACTGCTCATTGGCACCAGGAAGCAAGCGGAGAACTTTGCCTACCGCCTGGAGCTCAACGGGAACCGGCGGCGCCTCACCTGGGAGGCCACGCCCCGCTCCATCCACGACGGGGTGGCCGCCGCCATCATGAACAGCGACTGTCTCGTGTTCGACACGTCCATCGCTCACCTGTTCGCAGACAACGGCAACTTGGGGATCAATGTCACCATCTCAATGTGCTGAGTGGAGCCGACTGAAAAGACACATGCTACACATGCAGGCCAGGGAGGGGAAGGAGGGGGGTGGCAGGCTTCTCCGTTTCTACCGCACGCCAATCGACAGAAACCAGTGACTCGCTGCTTTCACAGTGTGTGAGAGGACAGGTGTGAGATGGAGAGAATATGTGTGTGTGCGCGCGTGTTTGCTCCCCACAGGGCGTGAATGGAGACTGGCCCGTAGGATTTGTTTCGGTGGCTGGGGTTTTGCCTGTCCTGTCATTGTGTGCACTGGAAACAATGTACGGTAGCCTCAATGTGGTGTCCAAGTAAAGTTGCCCACACCCCAACCCTGGTCCATCACTCCACTCACGCCCACCTACTCCTCTGCCCAGCAACCCAGTAGCAGGCACCAGGTGCACTGCCAGGGTGGGAACAGGCACGGAGGCGATCTACAGAAACATGGTGGCGTTCCCCCCGCAAAAAATGTCCACTTCAACCGTAAATGACCCCCGCAGGTGCAGCTTCCTAATCCGAACAGAAAGTTGACGTGTTGAAAATTGGTTCAGTGGAACAGTCAGGCATCAGAGACGCGTGTGGCGGAGTCGGGCCTGAGAGGGACCAATGCGCTGCCTCGGCGTGGGTATGTGCGAGCTGTGCCGGGGGTTGCTTATGCCTTGCAAAATACTTGCACTGATCAACATCCATACTATCCAGAATAGTGTCATTGTTATTAAAACAAGCTTCTTTTATGTCCAGTGTTTGGAATGGTGGTGGTGGTTGCACTGTAACTGTGTGTATATAATACATATTGGTGATGGATGGTGATTGTAGGCAGAAGACTGCATGTCTGTCCACCATGTAGAATAAAGACACATATCAGAGGTTCTGTTTGTAGGCTCTTGTCACGTTATAAAGGTTACATGGAACGGACAGGGCTGTCGTGGGCACTGTTCAGTGAAACCTTAGTGCCTAGATATTCACATGATTCTGGATGACAAATACAAACAACAAATGTAACTATACATTTTACAAACCACAAAATATACATGACTACTCTAGTCACACGCTCTGCAGCTTGAAACTGGACTGTGTGAAGGCCACCTATTTTGTAAAAAATTAAGCCCATGAACAAAATCTGTCCGGTCATATTTAAAATGGCATGTTTGTTTTGAAACAAGTCAAATGTGTGACCGTTCTTGTGTGAGAATGTGTGAATTATTGTCAAATGTGTGACCAAACTGGTGTGAGAATGTGTGAGTACTTGTCAAATGTGTGACCGTTCTTGTGTGAGAATGTGTGAATTATTGTCAAATGTGTGACCAAACTGGTGTGAGAATGTGTGAGTACTTGTCAAATGTGTGACCGTTCTTGTGTGAGAATGTGTAAATCCTTGTCAAATGTGTGACCGTACTTGTGTGAGAATGTGTAAATCCTTGTCAAATGTGTGACCGTACTTGTGTGAGAATGTGTGAATACTTGAATGTTTGCCGAAAGATTACATTATTTTTAATAGGTTTCTGAACCTTTTTTTAGTTTGAAAAGGTTCATGATAGTTTCTGGGTGAAATCGTTTTTTCTCTGCATCTACTCCTCAACGACAGAGACTAAAAGGTGGCAAATGTCTTATTCATTTCTCTTGAAACCATTTATTCTGCAGGACCAGGTACACCTTCAGTTCATCTGCTGTTGATCTTCTGTAATATGCAGGTAGTTTTGATTCTCCTCTGTCCTGCCAATGGCACAGTATCCATAAACTCCCTCTGCCTATCGACTTTGTTTTGTTTTGTATTAGAAATGGTTAAATGTTGACTATATTTTCTAAAGAAAGAGATTGTGTTTTGATGTTTATTTGAGAGGGATTTTATTTACTCTGTTCACGGTTACAACTATTGTACAGAGGTTATGTCATTTTCTACATAATAACTTATTTTACTCTAGTGGTCCCTGTCTTACTGACTGCAGTTTTGCCAACATGGGCAAAACCTCCGCATTTGCTGGGGCTGATCTTTAATATCAGCGAAAAATAAACTGATGGTCATCTTTTTCTAAAATGGGCTTTAAGCCTTTATTACGGGATCAAGTAACATTATCCGTTTTCATGTGTCATTGAGAACTGCAGTGTGTGGCAATTCATTAATGTTTTATGGAGCAATCTGAGATCTAACCTATAAACTAAGGCAGAGACACAGTCCACAAATGACTAGTCTTATTATGCTTAGTTTTCCACATGGCATAATAAAACCACTGTTGTCTACAAAACATTATCTGACATCTGTCAACATTGAAAAGCATTCAGCCTAATTTGCCTACAATGGTAGTAATAAATAGAAAGGCTTTGCAACGTACAGGTTTATGAACATCAATTCATATGTAGGCTATAAATAGCATGTCTATAATTCTTCATATGCTAGTATTGCTCTGTACTCTCTCATGTGTGGCCACCCACAGGAACGCATCCATTCTCATCTAATTAGCAATTGCTTACCACCCTGAGAAGTACACACATTCTTAATGGACTTCAGAAGTTATTTATTTACCATGCAATATATTCAGAATGCACGTCATGATATAAACCTTTTCTACATACAGACCTCTAACCTCCTGCATCCAGCCCAGTTCATTGCTATGTGGGTGACATTGGTTATTGCTCTCCTAGCCATTCCAGCCTGCTCTGTTTATCTGGGTCAAGGCAGAGGTTAACCTCTGACATTTAGCCCAGTCTGATTATTGATTGACGCTTATTGTTGAACCTAGAATAAGACCTGGAAGTTAAAAAACTGTCCAGTACATCACGTCACCTAGGCAACTAACCAATAGAGCGGACTAGAAGATGGCATTAAGGATAGCATTGATCATATATGAATGCTAATAGAAAGCTGGGTGTTGACCAGAACCTCAGAGGTCTGCAGCCTGACTCCCCACTGGGAAAGCTGGGAGGAAACATTAATCCCAGAGGGAGGGAGATTAACTCCCACCTATCATCTAAGGACAGTACAGTGGCTCATCTTCTTATGTCTCCATACCCCAGTTGGCGATTTTCCTTGGAGCACCAGTTTGATGAGATTAAAAACACTCATGACATTCACTGCATTTCAAATGCCAATGACCGACAGCTATTTTCACACACAACCTATTAGTTGGAATTAAAACATGTCTTTCTGTTATGATTATAGTATATGCATTACCAATTTTCCCTCTTTCATGTTTTGACATTTTGGCTTATTCTTTAAAAATCTCTTCATGTAGCTAAACTTTCTTATTCCCAATTAACTGTGTTGAAGTGGCTTTTAAATATAATTAAGCATCTCTTAAAATCCTGTTGAGCAGGTATGGGTTAGTGATCATGTACGTGTTGGGTCCAACTGATTGGTTTTCTCTAAATTATTTTGTTTGTCTTTGTTGGTTCTTCACTGAATTGCACGGTGTTATGTTTGGGAAAATCAATGTTATTCAATGGAGATCATTTTTCTTTTGACTACTTCATTTTTGGAACCAATAGGAAGATCTTTTAACTGATCTTAATATCACCTAAACTCCAATACATTGTGTGATTCATGTCATCTCTCACAGACTATTGTTGAAAAGGCAATCTCAAGTCTTTTTACAAAAGCAAATATTTTTATTTACAAATGTAAATCAAATTATTAATTGTTATTAAAGAGTAATAAAACAGTGTTTTGTGTGGAGTTATTCAGAATTCTACTCTGTTGTGGATGTTAAAAAGGTTGGTTTAAGAGATCCTCCACCATGCAGATCAGTCTCCACCTTAGTGTCTCCACCACAGACGATATCAATAACTCTAATAATGAAACTCAAGAATGTTTCTGTAGTCCCAGTTCCTCTGATTCTTTAAGTTGAAGTTTCACAGTTCAATAAAATCAAGGCACTACTTGCTCCTTTGTTCTCTGAACTTACTGGGCCGGTCCCTTCCTCTGTCTCTCTCTCTGTCCTTATTTCTATCACTGGATCTGTCTCTCTCTCTGTCCTTATTTCTATCACTGGATCTGTCTCTCTCTCTGTCATTATTTTTATCACGGGATCTGTCTCTCTCTCTGTCATTATTTTTATCACGGGACCGGTCTCTGTCATTATTTCTTTTACTAGATTGGTCTCTCTCTCCATTTTTCTCACTTTCCCTCTCTTTTTCTTTATCATTTGTTTTGTCCCCTTTAGCCAACTGCAGTCCTCCATCTCTCCTGTTCCCATCCTCCCTGAACTTCTCCCTCTCCCTTTGATCTCCATGGTGTTTTTGGTACACTCTGCCCTCCAGCGTGTAGGAGTCACTGTGGTTTCCTGGCCTCTGTGGTTGCTCTGGCACCCCCTGCTGGCTGTACTTGTCATAGCTCAGGTCATCCTTCTCCTGCTTCACCCTCAGTGCTGGGGTAGGTCCAGAGGTGGAACCAGGGGGAGTCTGTGTAAGTCTCTCAACCTTCAGAGCTTTCTCCTTTTTCTTCTTTTTCTTCTCCTTCTTCTGCTTCTTGTCTTTCTTGTCTGGGTTGGAGAAAAACAAGACGTTGAGAAAGGTACGAGGAGATGATCGGAAAAACACGATTAAGACACCAAGATACCCCGCTACTTAGTGTCCGAGGACTCCACTCTCCAGTCAAAACAGCAGTTGCATTTCAAATTGCAAATCTATAACAAGTGACAGTCAGCATCCTCTACGATGTTCCCCTTTATTCACCTTTCTTGGGCTTCTTAACAGGTACAGTGTATTGCTCCTCTTCTTCAGACTCGGAGGATGAAGGGTCGGGTAGTTTTGGGGCACAGCCCTCCTCCCTCAGATGCTTGGTGACATCGTCCATGTCCTCATTGTCTTTGGGAGGCCGGTAGTTAAGCACGTGGTCCACTCGGATGGTCCGCCCCTTTATCTAGATGCCAAGAGAGACAGACCAGAACTCAATGAGGTAGTCATTCACATGTTGTTGACCAGCACTAAAGCTTTTATATGACCTGATAATTGATCAAGATTTACTGGTATAACTCTTGTACTCTATGCCTATTAGTTCAAAGTGACTGTCATTCTGTACCTTAATACCGTTTAGGTTATCCACAGCCAAGATGGTACTCCTCTGGTCCTCATAGCATATAAAGCAGAAGCCTTTGGATTTACCGGTCTTCTTATCACGGACCAGGTTTATGTTGGCTATCTCTCCATACCTGCAGATACATTAAGCAAGATTCAACTTATTCTAAAAGGAACAGTGCAAAGGTTAAGATGAAAGAAAAGCATAGAAATGCAAAAGCAATTGGATTAAAAGAAAACAGGGGAGGTGGGAAGAAAAAGGAATGGGACTCACTGAGAGAAGACACAGACAATGTCACCTTCTGTCAGCTCATAGAGAAACCCACCTGCAGGTAACAAGAGAAGAACTACTGTTTAAATCTGCATAGTTTGTGGTACATACGCTTCACTGAGAATGAAAGCCACTACGGTGCTGCCACCAACTGGTCAGCTGACAGTACAACCTAACCATGGGTTAGGATCAATCTGATTTGTAAGAATTCTCCGACACCAAATCTTACCAATGAAGATCCAGGCACTGTCCTTGTACTCTGAATGCCATGACACATTTTCCTTCACCCCAAGCGAGGCCTCTCTTTCGTTTAGCTCATTAATCAGCTTCACCTTGGTCAGGGGACTAAAAGACAGAAGGATGGAATAGGGGGAAATATGCAATATGATGCAGAACTGTTTCAATATTATATCCTTAGCTCTTTCTTTGACCACCAGCTATAACCAAGCTTTTGTGTACCACATACATTGGGGTGCTCTAGCTTTGAAGGTAACTTGAAGTGTTATTGCAAGATCATACTTGTGTACTATACAACATTTTAGGACAGTTGACCAGTCTTAAAAGCCACTCCCATTTAATGAAGGCACAGCATTTTATAAAGACTGTGATCCAACTTTTTCAGTATCTTTAGTCTGCAATATTTTGGACTGAGCAACTATAAAAGGCCCTCAAAGGGAAGACTATTGCTGTATGGGAGGGGTTACAAAGTCATTTCAAGTTGTGAAGACAGGGATATGCAAAAAAAGCCCTCGAACTTGACACAGTCGAGGCAGTACTGTAAAGAAGAGTGAGCAAAACATGTCACCCAGATGATGTATAAGAGTGAAGAGTGTGTCGTGACACCAGCCGCCCCACTCTTTACAATTCTTCTCACTGTTAAAAGGAAAGTCTAAGCAAAACACTGAAAATGACAAGGTTCATTTTGTTTAACTAGCTTTAAGGAGCCAACGGCGGTAGTAGTAGTAACTAATTTGCCAAGCCAAAATATTTTCTATTGAGTTCAATTGCTCCTCTTACTGGGCATTGCTGTCTGCTGGCCCGTGCTGGGCTCATAATCTAAGGCAGCAACTGCTTCAGATCTAGACAATGAGTCGTAACCTTGGTGAACAATGGTAAGACATTTAGTAGCCCGTTTGTTGAAGAAAATGTTGTCAGACAAAGCTCGTTGCCTCTTATCGGCTAGTACGGTACTGTAGCGTAAAACAATTGTCTAGATTAAGACTTATTAGAACGGTTGTGAAGAAGAGTTGATTCCACAGCACTCAATAAAATTGACAGGACCAGCCAGGTTTAAAAGAGACCCAAATTATGCTTGGTTTCAGGAGATTTATTTTAAACTACAGCAAGCAGTTTGAATTTTAAGTAATGTTATGAATCTGGCCTCCATGCTAGATATTGTCGCATGACCACCATTACTAGTAAACCTTAGCGAGTAAAGATATAATATGCAGCTATAAAATGTAAAACCCATTTTCTATTACATAGATATTGCTACTTACTTCATTATGCGGATATCTTCGTGAACATAAAAACGACGGTAATCTTATAATGGAGCACTAATTACTTTACCCGCATAGAAAAGCAACACGTAAGAAAACCTACCGGATGTATAAATCGGAAGCATCCGGTCGTCATATCCACGCCAATCCCCTCCCACTCAACTGAAACCAAGATCACGCTAGCTTGGTTAGGATCTATGCCCAACTTATTTCCTAGCTTCACTAGCCTCCAGGGTTATCTTGATTTAGTTATACCGAATTCGGTATGCTGGCTATGGTTCCGGTTGCAACTTTTATTTTTATATTTTGTTTAGCTTCAATCAATATTTTGTGCAGCTTTTAATAGTGCATAATGTTGTACACATACATCCTAACCTGTAAGAACAAATTTGAGGGAGGTTGATTGGGTACGGTGCTTCCTTATACTGTACTTAACTTAATGTATCTTTTTTGCCTTGTGATCACTAAGCTACAAAAAACGTGTAACTACTGTAGCATTTGTGTATTTTGATATTATATTGCCTCAGTTAGCCATGTATGCTAAACTTATTGGCTTTCAGTCCCTCGTGCTGACGTTACTATTTTATATTGGTAAGTAGGCTAAACGTGCCTATGGAAATCCAATCAATCAGATTCAGTTAGCAGAGTGGCAGCTGGAACAGTCGGGTATCGTCTTGATCTGCAACACAACCGGGTCATTCCAGCCTGGTACTCCAAATGTGTGGGCCAAGACCTCATGTCTCTCTAAGTTCAAATGGAACAGGAGACAAGGAAGAATGTGTCTCGTGCCCATTCAACACGTTTGTTCTGGCCACGGGCGGGGATGAATTCCATATTTGACTGTGGACAAATAAATACACTGCTCCAAAACATGAAGGGAACACATCAGGTCTCGGTGATCAAAATGTATTGCAGATCAAAACTTATTTAGTTTGGCCAGACGGCCAGCTCTAGAAATTCTTGGTGGATCCAAACTTCTTCCATTTCACAATGATTGAGCCCACTGTGCTACTAGGAACTTGCAATGCTTTAGAAATGTTTGCTTTGATACCATACCTTCTATGTATAATATCTGGGACTTTTAACTGTTTTCTTTTGCTATGGACATAGACATGTGTCTGTCTTGCAGACAGATTACATCTTAAGTATTATCAAAGGACACAGGATGCATCTGGGATCAATTTGGAGTGTAAATGAATGGCTAAAACACAAGGGGTGCAAAGATCAAGACTACAGCTACAACTTATTGGCTTATTATTTATGTTGGGGAAGGTTCATCTGATATTTGGGGAACCCTGGCTTTTAACAAGGGTAGAGGTCAGCATGTGAGAGAAATTGGAGAAAGATGCAACGCTACTGTGGGAAGTAGATTTTAACACTCACGAGTAGGAAACATCCGCTTGAATGGCCCTCTAGCAATCAAATACTAGTGGGAAACTTTCCCAAATGGTGACCTCTCATAGTTGACTCAGCTTGTTGGCCTTTATCCAATTTGCAAGTTCAAAACGTTTGTATATATCCAAGAGCTCTTCAAATGGATTTTCCCGTGCCTTATGTGATAAATTCCCACATGCACAATGTTTATGAATGCAGAAATAGTTTTTCAAATCTGTGATGTATTCACTCATAAAACACTTAACCCAAATGAAAGAAATGTGAAATCCAGTAATAATGTTTATTTTAGTTGCTCAATTTCATCCATAAAAGCAACATGTGTGGGTTATTGAAGGAGTTATCAAGCCAAGCACTTTTCTCATTGTTGACAAATGTTTATGATTATTTCCTCCAAAATAGTCATCCAGAACAACTCTGTTTTAATTTTCAGGATTCTATTAATTGATTTATTTCAAAAGTAGTTGTTACTTAACCAACATTTTTACTAATGGAGAGTGTATTTGCCTACACACTAAATTGTAATCTCTAGTCTTCATTAAATACAATGTAATTGCACCGTCATCCGTAATATCAACAAGTATAATTGTATTCCCTATAGTTGTAAAATTCGGATGTGTACTTACCCAGCTAAAATATCTATATGACATGGAAGTGTCCATGAATGAATAAGCATTCAAGCATTCTATGCTTTATTTTAAATATTAACCACTCAAACCATAATATTTTACCTTCCTACCTCCAATCAACGTTTTATCAATACATTGGCACTAGGGTAATGCATAAAAAATCCTTACTTGTCATCAAAAGTAATTTGATTTTATTGGCAATACAATTTAACACAATACAATTTAACACGTATTTATCACAACTCCCTAGAGGAAATATAACTACATTTTCCCAATAAGTTATTTACTTTGTTACAATGTTTATTTGTGAATGTCCCGAAAATAACAATCTGTACACTAAAAACTGTTACCCTTAAATGTCCCTTCCCATAAATCATGCAGTCATGTGTAACAGGTTGATGGGAATGCAGAAAGGGACAAAGTGCATACTATGCAGAGATATAAATATAAATGAGTTTGGTGGAAGAATCAGAGCAAATAAAGCCATCTGTTCTAGTCTGAAGGTTTCACCATGTCTCTACATCAATTATCAGTTATTTTTAGGTTTGTTTCTATTTTTCAAGAGATAGAAAAATCTCTAAGTTGCCTGAATAAGAATTACAATTGGTAAATGTAACTTTAAAGAGTTGTTCTAAAAATGTTTAAATCCTTCAAATTGAAGTGGAGAGTGGTAAAGTGTAGCGTTCTTCAAAGATGGCAGGGGACAAGTTGGGGTCTGGACTCCTGGCATCATCCAAACATGCACCTGTATGAGTGGGCAGACACAGCTCTGTCTGACACCTAATGTCTAACATGGCTGTGTGTCTGGCCCGCTCCTTCTTGCAGGAGAAGAGTGCCCCAATCTGCTTCCGCACCTCCTTCTGCCAGCAGGCGTACACCAGAGGGTTGATGAGGGAGTTCAACAGTCCCAGCAGCCACAGGTCATTCTCCAACACCTTGTACAGCTCACACGCCTCACACAGCACCTGTACCACACACACTATAAAGAACGGGCACCAGCAGAGGGTGAAACAACCCACCAGCAGGGCCACAGTCCTCAGGGCCTTGACGTGGCCCCAGTAGCGGCTGCGCTGGGGCAGCCTGGAGCCGGCCTGACACGCCTGGTGGATCTGCCTCTGGTGGCCGCAGGCAATGCTTAGGATGTCCAGGTAGAAGTAGGTGAAGACACAGAGGACGGGGAAGAAGACGGCACAGAACACCACAATTATGCCCCTGGGACGCAGGATGGAGAAGAAGGTGCAGAGGCTGCTGCCGTTAAATTCTCCCTGCTGTAGCTGCCGCACCATGCCTGGAGCAGAGGAGGAGAACACACACACGATTACTCTCAATCAATTATTCACGTTCATGTGAAAATATATTAGGTTTCTTGTCAAGTTGATAAAAAAAGAAATGTCTGGGGGGTCAATCCTATCCGAATGTAATAAATTCAAGAAGCAATTACAAATTTCTAACTTCTCAGTTTGTTGCCTGATCAAAAGTTAAATGCTGTGGCCATGTGGGCACTGAAAGGAGAAGAAATGGAGAATTCCACCTGGTAGGAAGCCTACAGTGAGGGATAGTATCCACAGTGCTATCAGGGCCCCAGTTACGGTCCACCTCCCAGTGAGTTGGGAGTAGCGCAGCGGCAGCTTGATGGCCACGTAGCGGTCCAGGGAGATCAGGAACATAGACAAGATGGATGCCGTTGTAGGGGAGATGACAAAGGCCATGCGGAGTAGACACTTTGTCTTCTGTGTAGAGTCTGGCTGTAGTAGTGGAATAGTTGGAATGGTTCCATTGCTCTGGGTGTTGGGATTTTCAAACACGTCTTCGACAATGCCAGTGATAGCCAGGCCCACAAGGATATCTGCTAGGGCCAGGTTGAGCACGAAGCACCAGCTCTGGCTGCTTTTCCTGCGGATCAGCTGAAACAGAGCAGCTGCTACCAGTACGTTTGTAGAGATGATAAGGAGAGAGGCCACACTCAGGACCCATCCCATTATGTCTGGTGTCATGGAGGTGTAGACAAACGTACCGGGTACCGAGGTTGGGACCCAACTCTCCTTTCCAGCCCGTCTCATTGTGAGCTGCCATTGCATTTACCTTCACAAGCTATAAGTCCCTTAAATCTCCGAGACGCCCCCAGCCAAAGAAATAAATGATATTCACTAACATCCATTCCTGCTGTGTCACATTGAATCCAAAGATTATTTCTTGATACTGAGTCCGGTGAAGATTTCTTGTTGATATCTTTCTATGTTGAACTCCTTGAAAAATAAATTCCACAATAACAATCTTACTGTTTGGTTAAAAGCTCTTTAGGAAAAAATATAGAACATTCAGCCGGTCTTCATCCACTCCCAATGCTCCTGAGGGGGCAACGTTTCTCCCCTCCTCTCTTGTCAGCAGCTTTGGTTCCTCTGTGTCTGACCCTTGTCCAAGCTGCAATCTGGCTTTCATCCCAGTCCCCTCTGAGAGTCCCTAGTGCAGACATCCGGGATGATGGGGTTGTTTACCACAAGGATACACCACTACTACCAGATTTGTGGTAATGACAGCAGTCTAAACAATGCAAGAAAAAAAATGTAGATCCCACCTGGATTTTAATCATAAAGTATTTAGTCGTTTATGTTCTATTTCTTTGATGTCAATACATTACGCAGTAAGACAAGAGAGTGTCTTGGAATATCTCTATATGAACACCCATCTCACTGATAATCCTGTAGAAACCCACTGAAACAAAAATGTCAGATTAAGACACAGAAGGGGAAACAACAATGCACTCCCATAATATCAGCTGTCTTGCCTCCTTAGGTGTCATGATGAGTCCCAGTGAAGTAAAGGTATATGAGAAATGTTCTTCTTCAGAAGCACATTAATCTTAGCACACAACACTGCATATTCATATAGCTGTAAACATTATGGTGTGACTAACCACCGTGTCTGTGCTACTGTAAATCACCAGGGGTCATCATAAATTAGGGTTGTGTGGATGTAAATGAAGAGCCCTAACTGAGGCACTAAATAAACAGTAGGGAGAAAGATTATTAACTTTTGCCAGACTGGGTGAACGTGTCCCTCTCCATGTATCTGTTATCAGTCAACTACTTCCGTTTACATATGGGAAACTCTGCATTAGGAGACATGAATGACTACCCAACTTCCTCATTAGAGGTTGCTGTTGTATCTTGTATCTCTCTGTTCCCATGTCTTCACTTAACCGCTTCCATCACATCGTCAACAACAACGCCACAACCCGATCAGTCCAAACTTTTTCATCATGTTCACATCAAATTCACAGTAATCATTTCATGTCGAGGAAAGGTCCTCTTTTTTATCAGAGAGGAAAAAAACCACAATAACCTTTGGCTCCCACAGACATACAATGTGGGAATGTTATTCATCCCTACTAGACCTTTCAGAGCTATTCAAACGTTTGTTGGTCAGCAGTAATTGTACCCACTGGCCCTGTACCAGTAAGCATTCTCCCCCTGTTTACCCCAGTACTACCCATTCCTCACCTGCAGGTTCCCAACACCACCTTGCCCTGGATAGAAACTTCTTAAAGTTATTCTATTTTGAAAAGACCACCTCCTGCCTTGGGCTTGACCCCTGAAGCTGATCTGAGTTTCTTCTGGACCGTGAACTGAAGATGTCTTTAAAGAGACGACTACTGTCCATGTTGTTGTGTTGTGTCTACTGTGTTGCTTCACTTTTCTGCTTGAACCCCAACCGCAACAACTGTGTCTCCGTCAGTTCCCGGTGAGTCTGTCCGCGTGTGTGTAAGGTTTGACTGTAGTCTGTGTGTCTCGGTGTAGGTATGCGTGGTTTAGTCAAATCAAATGTCTAAGTCATTTCATTTGACTTGTGTCCATTCTGAAGGACATTTTGCCTTAGGTATTCGTATATTAAGGTTTGGTAAAATTAAATTTAAGATAAGTAAAAATATTATTTTGAGGGAACATTTAAGAAAAATGCATTACAAGTCTTTACTATATAGACAAGTTAGAAATGTGTGCACCTACTGCACCTTTACTTAGAAAATGAAATACATACAGGAAAACAGTGGGATGTTGTAAAAAGTATGACGTAATATGTGACATCTGATTTACTGTTTTTCCATGTATTAATGGACTCATAGTCATGCTAATATTAGTGGAATTATTGAAATATGAACAATTATGAACATTTTGGTTTTCTCTATGTTATTCCTAGCCATGAATACAACATTTTAAACAGGACCATAGCATATGTTTGGTTCCATTCACTGTCTATGCCTTTGATATTCTTTTGACACACCTTTCAGGAATCTGATGACAGTTGTCCAGCAGCTGTACCAGCGGGTCATAAGGCTAATGCGCACCACTCTGTGATCTGAGTTGAAACCCTCAATACTCATCATGCCTAGACGTGAGACACTCTCCTGCACTGTCCATACAATGGAAATGACCTGCAAAGCACCTGCCACAGACAAACCAAGAGGACAAAATGCTCTCTTGCTAGTCATGGATGTTTATGTTCGGGAACTTTGAAGAACCCAAATATACTTAGAGATCCCTCTTACCACTGCAATTCACTGGAATAAAGCTGGAGATGAGAATTTTGAATTGATGCAGATAGATTTTGTTGTGCAAGATGCAAATGAGGGGGAATGGATGCAATCATAATTGTTTTACCTCTGTTTTTAGTGTTTATATTGTTATATAAAGGCTTGAATTTTCTTTCCATTGTTGAATTTCCACTGAATATCAGCACGCCAGCATTGGAGGCAACAGATTTGTAATACATGGATGTGATGGAGAATTACAAGTATTTTTGACAGCTTTCCTTAGCCATTTTGATGCAGGGCACGGTGTATCTTGTGTTGTGGGAGGTGCCACAGGATAAAATAATTTAAGTAGATAACAGAATTTTGTTTAAAAAGAATGCTGTTCACAGAAAGTGTTGTTTACTTTTGTGGAGAATGTAGTAGTATTGGTTACTTTTTGCTGCAAGAATATTGCGATAGTGCCCAAATTTCCCAGGATTGCCATTTACAGGATAATACAAAGATGAAAATGTTATTTCTGGAGGATTCTCTTGGAAATGTCAATGATCATCACTGGACATAAAAAAGATTTCCTACTAGAATTTATGTGATTGACCTTGTTACATCTACTCCACTCCATGAATACATTCATAAATGTATTATAGCGCACTATAAATAATAAAACATCTTCCTTGTGCAAATAATTGGAGGACAATCAATGTTTAAAAAATGTGTATCAAAACTATCAAAAATATAAAAGATTCCATTTGTTTTCATAAAAGTAATCAAAGTCGTTTGTCCTTGTTGTATCAAAACTGATATTAAAGGTTACACTTGTTTTTATGAATGTCTTTTTGAAATGTTTCATAGACACCAAAAACTTTTGGAATCCCTGAGTTGACAAGGTAGAAAACACATCTTAGGATAGTAGTGTCTGATGACTAAAATCAACATGTAAACATTTTATAACCTTGGATTTGAAATAATGCAATGACTATTGTAAAGTGCAGGCTGACTGATTTAATGTTTTCCTATTCTACAGTACACATATAATCCACACATTTTATGGTGCCATAACCACTGGGACAGTAAGATTATATACTACAAAGTTTGCATGCAATGTTTGCCAGAATAACTATTGCTCATTGAATAAATGTTCAAATAACATTTATTCAATAGAACATTTCATTGTATAACCTATTGAATAACTGTCTATTCAATAAATGTTTTAATGATAATTAAATTACAAGTGGTACAGGCTGCTGTGTTAACAAAAGTAGCAACAGTAGCAAGGCAGAATGTCGTGCCCTTCGGACTCCATAAAAGTCGTTCGGGTACCCGAGACCTAACCTTGACTCAGAAATCCATGTTCCTTATTGCTTAACAGGTGTCTCATATGCACGATCAATCAAAGAAACCCACACACATTTACACATCTAATCAAATCAGGCACATAACGTTGTTTGGTAATAACCTTACCCTTACCTAACCATAACCTTAATAGCCTAACCTAAACCCGCAAACAAACACGTTAAACGCTTAAACGCATATATATATAACCCTATTTGTAACTTTTGTCTTAAACATATATCACTTAAGACAAAAAAATTCGTCTGGAAAACGTCCAAACTATTCACCCTTTCTGATTTAACGAAAGATGTGTTTACATTTACGTCAGAAACACACACGCGCGGTTCGCCAAACTTCCGGTGTCCTCAGTTCCTGTTTAGGTGTAAATCCGGTCGAAATGGAAAGCTACTATAGCAGCAACGTAGCCGGATAAGTTTGTGCAGTTTTGTTTATTAAGTTATACCATATAGAAAATATGGAATCCAAAATAAAATAGCAGAGGACAACTTGTAGTCAAATTTCAGGTAGGTGTCATTATTTACTGATGAGCTTTGTGGTGGGTTTTAAACAATATGTCTACTGTTTCTCTGCCTTCAAAGATAGCTAGCCGGCAGGTTGTGTCAGTAAAACTTAATGACCTGGAGAGGCACGCTTAGCCAGGCAGCGAGCAACAAGTAATACTATATGCACGATTATTTCTTTGATTTTAAATTTCAGATAAGACTGAGTGTCATGTCTATTTCATAAAAGTTTGAACTGGTGTGGTTATCCGATTATAACGTGAAATAGTGTTATTTACGGGTACAATACTGAACGACATTGCTGTCACTCAGATTATGCTATACACATGGTGAATGAAGCAGCCAATGGAAATGCTTCAAAGACTGATTGGCTTAATTTACAGCCAATAGGAATGCGCTAAATATCTGCTGGGTCTTTCATGAATCTTTGACACAGGCGGTTCTTTCCGGCGCAATATTCGGTGATGCTGATGCTGATTTTATGAGATTTTTATGAGTAGAGTAGTAACATCCTGTGGCACAATGTTAAATGATGTAAGATTACAACAATTTGTTTATTTTTATCTTGGCGGGCTGTTGTTGTTTTTAGCAGGGCTTCATCAGGTAGAAGCGGCCACCAACGAAATGGCCAACCTGAACTGGAAACCATTCATCTACGGAGGGATGGCCTCTATTGTCGCAGAATTCGGTACGTGATGCACCAAACCATTTTCATAACAAATTAATGTAATCATGCTGTAATTTAATAGATTTCCATACACATTTAAGACCAAAGATGTACATCCATCATATTGAGAAGCACTGAGATTTGCAGCAGTGTCTTTGATCTATTGATGGCGATGGCTCTAAATGATAGATGCTGCATAAAATGATCAATGATGCTACTCCATTGGAGTAGATCTACAGTGATGTATGTGTGCAACCCCAAACAGCTATGTATTTACTTGTGCAACCTCACAGATACTAACAAGTTCATGATAATGGATAATAAAAACAACATAGAAAACATATAATCAGTGTAAAACAACTATTTGCATAAAGCTTGAGTTAGCCTAGCATTATCTGAACTGCAGTCTTTCTTATACCTCTAGTGTGGTTGCATATAAAAATACAATAAAGAAAAATATATATATGTATACGTGTGTGTGTGTGTGAGCTATTTATGTATATTTTTATGGAAACAATTGTTACAATCTATGTCATCAGCTTTGAGCTTATTTACATAAGTAAAGAGAGACTAAAACGCTAGATATACCATAGTTTGTATAATAACTTCTAAAATGCTTGAATTTACACCGGCATGTTTGAGACGTACCGTGCAGGATTTAGCATGTAAATCAAAGGGGAAATTGACCGATATGCGTGCGCACAGCACAGAAAACAGTTTCCATACAATTGTCTTGACGCTCTGGAACCTCCGGACAGGGGGGCTTTTTTGAAGATGCGTTCTGCTGCATGGAATTCTGCAGGCACTTTGTGTTGTGGTTCTTCAAATAATCACACTGGGATCACTAATTGTCTTGGTTGTCCTCCACTCAGGAACATTCCCCATAGACCTGACTAAGACACGACTCCAGGTGCAGGGCCAGTCCCAGTACATGGAGGTGCGCTATCGAGGCATGTTCCATGCTCTGTTCAGGATTGGCAAGGAGGAGGGAATCAAGGCGTTGTACTCTGGGTGAGCAGAAATAACATGGTTTACACAAAGATGCTCCCTGTTATTCGGTGTGCTATGTTAGAACATTTTTACGAAAATGACAAAACATTGCTATCAAATAAAGACCGTGGCTGAGGGTCCGTCTATCTTTATTGAACGTTTTTTGATTCCGTTCATTGTGTTCTCCATCTTGTAAAGGCTCAGTGCTCTGCACCTTCGAAGGTGAGGTGTTGAATACATGGGTGTGCATTGCTCTGACCACTTTCTTTGTGATGTTTCTCTGAGCAGTTGTTTTAGTATATAATAATTACATTTCCACGATTAGTTACTTTTCACCTAGGCTATACAATGAAATGTTTTGTCTGACGGGCAAGTGCTGTGCCATTAAGCTCTGCTTCAGTAACTCTTTTTTGGGGGGGTGGGTACTCTTAAAGTATATGTCATTTGGGATTGATAGCCCTCTTGATGTTTTCAACCTATTTGGTAACATTTAGTTTTCTAGCTGGGTTATGAATCCCTATTTGGAACCGTCAGCATTGACATCATTATTTCTAATCAGGAATCTCCTTGGAGGCCCTTCTACACAACAAGCAGCAACGCTCCACTGTTATTGTCTTTGATGTAGGCACAGATTTGCGACAGCGGCAAGTGGAATCAAAGCTCCTGCTGTCCAAGGGAGCACGCACAATAGTTGGCCTTGCATCCTCTTGTGGCCAGCTGGTGGCCCATCAGAGACAGTAGGTTGATGCTGATTCACAAACAGCCTGGGATGGCTGTGATGGAAGACCGGATTTATGTTGGTGTCTGAGTGTCCGGAATCATACAACACTACTTTGGAGTCATATAAGCAGAAATGGACACGGAGAAACGTTTGCAGTTATTTACGGCATGCTCACAACAATAAACATCACTGACAAGGTTCAAGCTGCTCTGCTTACCGTCTGTGAAATAATAAACGTACACAAACACAAGGCGTACCTCCCGGTGGTAGCTTGTTTTCTTTTGGCGTTGAAGCCCCGTTATTTAGTGTTTCTTTGGTATTCACAGCACCTTGTTCACGTGCTGGCAGTCCCTTTCACTGTTCCTTTGAAATTAGACTGGGCCGACTGATATGAATATACTTAAAAAGATTAAAGTATAGTCGTATTAAAGCTAGCTTTGAAACTCTATTGTTGTTGGCTGTGTCACCACGGTACACTCTTTCCCTTAAAGGTGCAGCTAAACATTTTGTGGAAATTGAGCAATATACCAGGTTACTTGTTACTACTAATACATTTATTATTTTAGAATGAATTGTGTATGTACTCTTTTGTTATTTAGGTTTTAAAGTGTCATCGTCTGGTGATTGTTTCTTTTGCAAGTACCTACCACAGCGGATGGCGAACTAAAAAGTAGCCAATGTTTTTATGTTTTCTATATTTGTCTACAGCACCTTGAATTAGTATTTGTTGACTAGATTTTTTAAGACCAGCTGGATAGCGATATAAACCACATTCATCATCAAACACATCCTAGTGGAAATGAAAATCCTCTTAATTTTTTGCCACAGTAAAGAAAGAAACGGCTAAACTGTTATGTCGACGTCAAATTCTTCACCAGAAGCGACTGTCTGACAGCTGTCTTGCAAAAAAAACTGTTGCACCTAAGATAATCAATGCCCCCGCAGCTAACACAGAACCCTTTGTGCTGAAAACATTATTTTGTATGCTTTTTCGTCTGTATTTATTTAGGAGGATTGGCCTATAAGATTTGACAATGTCCGTAACTCCTTTTGAATGTTTTGAAGCTAGAAATAATACATGCCTACGGCTTAAACTGCCTACTGCTATTTGTTATTCTGTTGCCTGCGTTAAAAAACACTACTTGTCCTGCCTGTCTCCTGGGGATTTAAGGGCTAGGCCGTTTATTTTTGGCATGTTTGTTCAACCATTGGGTTTTATTTTAGTTCTTTCATTTCAGATGTTCCAAATTACGTGACATATACAGAACCCGTCAAAAGTTTAGACACACCCATTTAGCAACTCTTGACTGGTACTGTACATCATTCGGTCGATAAGAGCAGTGCGTGAGGAACAGAATTGTCAGGTTTTTTTGTGAGAGCTATAGACTATTTTTAAATTAAAACTTAAAATGGGGTGGTAAATTGGGACACAAGCCCAGCATTTAATTTCTAGCGGAGTTTGGACACTAATTCAAGGGTATTTCTTTAGTTTAACTTTTTTCCACATTGTAGAATAATAGTAAGGAAATCAATCTAGGAAAACTGAAAAACATGGAATCATGTACCAACCAAAAAGGTTTTATGCAGATCAAAATACACGTCATATTGTAGATGCTTTAAAGTATCCTCCTTTTGCCTTGATCACTGCTTTGCACATTCATTGCATCTTCTAAACCAGCTTCATGTAGTAGTGCTTTTTTTGTTGTGTTTGAGCCAATCAGTTGTGTTGTGACAAGGTATGTTTGGTTTACAGAAGAACATCATTGTACAGTAGTGGTCCATTTTATGACATGAAATAGCTTTCAAAGTTTCTTAAAGTGCTGTTACAAAAACAGTCATGCACTATGATGAAACCGTATCATGAGGTCCGCCACGGGAAAGGAAGACGCAGAAGAGTTATCGCTGCCACAGAGGATAAGTTCGAGTTAATAGATTCTGAATTCTGCAATTATCTGCTCCTCAGATTCCAGCCCAAATGAATGCTTCACATAGTTCAAGTAACAGACACCAGCTTCATGAGGTAGTCACTGGAAATACATTTCAGTACAGAAGACCATTGTTATGTCTGTACTGAAATAGCCCATATTATGACATGAACCGCTCAAACTTTTGAAGTTTCTTCAAGTGCAGTTGCAAAACAATCATGCGCTTTAATGGAACTGGCTCCCACATTGATTGCCCCAGGAAAGGAAGACCCATAAGTTAAGAGGAAGATCTGCCTCTAACATTTGCAGTTAACCTTACCTCAGATTGCAACAAGTAACAGACACATCACAACATCAACTGTTCATAGGAGATTGTTTGAATCAGGCCATTATGATCTAATTGCTGCTAGGAAACCACTACTAAAGGACACTAATAAGGAAAGTTCGTCCTTGGCCAAGAAGCACGAGGAATAGACATTAGACCGGCGGAGATCTGTCCTTGGTTCCAGTGAGTCCAAATTTTAGATATTTGGTTCCAACGGCAATGTCTGCAGAGTGGGTAACACGTAAACTTGTGAACTGCATGTGTGGTTCCCATTGTGAAGAATGTAGGAAGATGTGTGATGTTGTGGGGGCTCTTTGCTTTTGACACTGTCGGTGATTTACTGTTTGGTCAGAAGTCCACTTGCTCTCTGTTTAGTCTCCTAGCCAGTTAAGTGGGCAGCCAGAACATATTTTAAGTGCATACATGAAGCATTTTTTATTTCAGAATTTCTATTGGTCAGCATTCTGTTTTCAAGAAAAGTGGCACGTTCACACTCTTCCATTGGCTTCACTCAGATGTGAACGTTTTTGAGTTGAGCGATGTCATGCAGGGGAAAGTAAAATCCCTTTTTAGTTTACTGCTACAAAATCTACATAGTTTACTCAATTTTGTACTCAACTCAAGTGGAGTTGGTTCAGCTAACGTCCACAAGATGGGAACAAATTCAAGGATAAATGACCTTTTACTGTTGACTTGGATCTGGGATGAAAATGTTCTGCTTGGCTGTGGTTTTAGTCAGCGGACAGCTTTAGAAAAATACACGTTTGGTCACTCCGCACTCATCAAACCTAGAAACGGTGTAAGAATAACAATAATCAGTAGAAAATTGTTGATTTAGGGAACTAAGAGTTCTCACAGCAAGTAACAGAAACAGGGTGTACGTTTTTGGCAGAATGCTCTTCACAAGTTGTATTCCATAAAATCACTTCTGTCTTTTTCTTTCTCTGTGCAGGATCTCTCCAGCTCTCCTAAGGCAAGCTTCCTACGGGACTATTAAGATCGGCACTTACAACACACTGAAGAGGCTATTTGTCACCCATCCGGAGGGTGGGTTTCAATGACTCCCCACTGCCCTCATATTCTCTCTATCTACCATCATATTCCCCCTCTATCTACCATCATATTCCCCCTCTATCTACCATCATATTCCCCCTCTATCTACCATCATATTCCCCCTCTATCTACCATCATATTCCCCCTCTATCTACCATCATATTCCCCCTCTATCTACCATCATATTCTTCCTCCATTTACCATTATATTCTCCCTCTATGTAGCATCATATTATTGCTCTATCTAACATTATATTCTCCCTCTATCTAGCATCATATTATCGCTCTATCTAACATCATATTATCGCTCTATCTAACATTATATTCTCCCTCTATCTACCATCATATTCTCTGTCTGTCTACCATCACATTCTCTAACTACAATCATCTTCTCTTTGCTCTTCCAAAGTGCATCTTTTTTACATTTATCACATTAGTTAGGTGAGAGCACTGTGACTTATATGAATTTCATCATGGCGCCTCAAAATGTGACTCAGACTCAGTATGTATGGCCACCATGTGCCTGTATAAATATTGACTTTAAAAAGGATCAGTGTAATGTACCGTTTAGCGCGCAGGTAGTGGGCAGAGAGATATTGTGAAGCGCGCTGAGGTAAAGTGATTTACCTAAGAGAAACTTGTAGATAAGCTGGTACCAATGAGTCTTGCGCTGCGTATGCATTAAAGGCATATCTGTTACGATGAGCCACTATGTTGTAAATGCCTATTCCTGGTACTGTGGTTTGGTTGGTGTGGTGAACAGTGAATGGCGCCAGAACAATACCAGCTCTCATAACTGTTGTTATAAATACATGCATTTGTCCCCCTACTGCTGTATCACACCTACTCCCATAGTACATCTGATGATTGACATTTTCTAACAATAATAATCAGTTTTGTCATAATCACTACTAAATGAATCCATATTCTGAATCCATTTTCAACCTCGTACTGTAAATCTCCTAGTTCTGAAATGGTCATATCCAAATGGCCGCTGGTTTGTGTCTTTTAGACTTTCGTGTTTGTCTGTGGAGGAGTAACATGTGGTGTTTGCCTTGATAGATGAGACGATGGTCATCAACGTGTTCTGTGGCGTGGTGTCCGGAGTCCTCTCCTCCTCCCTCGCCAACCCCACAGACGTGGTCAAGGTAAAGACCTGTGGAGATGGAGATGATTAGAACCGCCATTATTGCTCTTGGTGTCGGAGTGGCATAATGCATTGAGGCATCTCCTAATTGGAACATCCCACAACATTCTGACCTCCCCTGTGTTGGGTTCAGATCCGCATGCAAGCCCAGGGCAGCCTTTTACAAGGAAGCATGATGTCCAACTTCATTAACATCTACCAGACCGAGGGGACCCGCGGCTTGTGGAGGGTAAGTGGTCCTCTCTGTCACAAACCATTCAACTGTAGCAGCAATATACAGGCCACGTGTTAGGATCTTAGGTCCGACATTATTTGGTCCTATAATAAATCGTCTACTGATGGCCATTGATAAGTCACTGCTTGAAGAGTGCACATGCAGTTTTTGTTAAGGTTATGGCAATCATTTAGTAGGTAACTAGTTGAAAGATTGGACATCAACATACATGCAATTATGTGTTACTCGAGTTTGTCTTCGCTGTGTGTTATGGAAAAAAGCTTTCATTATTTAGTGAAGCGGAGGACCGTTGAGTGACTGACTTGTGGACTGTATTTTCAGGGTGTCATCCCTACAGCCCAGCGGGCCGCCATCGTGGTGGGAGTGGAGCTTCCTGTCTATGACATCACTAAGAAGCACCTCATCAAGTCCGGCACCATGGGAGACACCATACTCGCACACTTCATGTGAGTTCAGACACCATTCTAAAACGTATACATACCACACGTTGTTCCACACATTCCTCCAGACACGTTGTTGGACAGTGATTATGACAGTGCATATTACATTTGAGCGCGTGTCCGTCCCTGCCGGCAGTTCCAGTTTCACGTGCGGTCTGGCCGGGGCCCTGGCCTCCAACCCCGTGGACGTGGTGCGCACACGCATGATGAACCAGCGCGTGCTGTCGGGGAACCCCATGTATAAAGGCACGCTGGATGGGCTGATGCAGACCTGGAAGAACGAGGGGTTCTTTGCCCTGTACAAGGGCTTCTGGCCCAACTGGCTGCGTCTGGGGCCGTGGAACATCATTGTATCCTTTTTATCAAAATCTAGAGATATTTATTTCGGTTCTCGGTTCTTTCTGTTCCCACAATGCATTTTGATCCGTTGAGATCTGCTTCGGGTCATATTGTTGGGTATTTTAGATACCGAAGAGAAGAAATCCCTGGTCAAATGAGGTTGACTTCAGAGTTGTGTTGTTGTGACGTGAGGGAATCTGCCTTTGGCCTCTGGATCAGGTTCTATTTGTATCTCCTATTCTCAGTCATACCCCAAAAGCCAACTGATGTCAGGTGTACAGATGGTTCTCTTACAGACTCCTGTATTTTTAATGTTTAGTATCAGATTAGTTCATTTATTAATATTGAAGTATGCATTGTATGGACGCCGACAGAGTGACCTCTGATATTGTATAGCACGTGTTCATACCTTATCGTTGTGGTCCTCCATGGGAATCGAACATACAAACCTGGTGTTGAAAGCTACTCAGCCACACAGGACTACCGTATTACCTTAACCAGATCTCCTCAGTTCTTCATCACGTTCGAGCAGCTGAAAAAACTCCCTTTATAGTTGATGCCTGAAGTGGCCAGTCCTTCGGCCTGCTGTCCTTCGGCCTGCTATGCGTTGTGCTTGGGGAACGCCTCTCCAGCCGCTGGTCCCCATCGCATTCACAATCCCTCAGCACGCTCATTTAAGTTATGTTAGTTGTATTTATTATTTTGGTGCAGCTTTAAGTTCTCTTTTTAAACACCTCCTCATAGTCATCCCCCTGGAAATACACATGATGGCAGCTAAAGCTTCGGTTGAGGCTGAATAACAGAAGCCTGTTTGGGCCAGAAGGTACTTTCTAGGTACACTGTCTGCCAGCTTGCTACCATTTTATAGTTCGTAGGAAAGCAGGACTATCCTTTCGGGTGGAACGGGAACTATACTGGAGCGTAGAGATAAGGGTTCCTAGTCGTGTTGGACTAGTTTTCGCACTGCATGGGACATCCAAGAAAAGGACCATGTCTGTTACATTTTTCAGATTCAGGCTTTGCTTGTCTGATCTGACATTTAAATGTCTTCACTGTTTTAGGCAGAGCTAGCTGTTTTAGGCAGAGATGCAGTCTGTGTTTTGCTACTGGATGTTAAAGTGGCATCAACGAGCCAGAAAGGAAGACAAAGTTGTACTATGTCATGCATGTGGCCATTTGTGTCTCATGTTCTGACATGCGCTCACTTTCCAACGTTCAAATGTAATGTCTAACTGAGGTTTAATAAGGATTGGGCTTATAGATTGTGCATATATTAACAAAATATAACACATCCAGCCCAATGGGAGGTTTTAAAAAATAATGAATTGCACTCCCAGACTGCAGTTTTAATTATAGGCTAAGTGGGTCATTCTTTTCAAAGGTAATTTATTAATGAATTACATAGAAAGCAAAGGTTACAATAGGTGCCATTTTGTCCGTTAGAGAAGCTCTATGAGAAGTTACTCTATGAATATTGTTTAGTAACATGAGTTTTGGGACTCAGAATTTAGTTTGTGGTTTGGAACCAAAGCCACCAGTGGGAACCTGGAGTGACGGGGCTTTATTTACATTTCACTACAAACCCCCACCCCACAAAAAACCTGTTGTTGTTGCACCCACAAATCCTCCTGTACAACGTCGGTCGATGTAGTGTAAGGCTGTTGGGTCCTCTCCAACTCCCTTGTCTTAATGCAGGGGTGTGCCTGTCTAGAACACAGGGCATGCGCTGCTACGGAAGCACTGCTGTGGGACACGCATGGCTGTCACAGATTCCCATGACCGTACATGATGTATGTTAAAGAATGTACATACACACAGGTAGAAAACAGTGTATTATGACAGGCATGTCGGAGTTGTGCATTGATGTACAGTACTTTAGAGCCACTACACCTCTAGTTCCAGCCCACAATATTTTTACGGGGGGGGGGGGGTAATTCTCCTGAGGGATTTGTTATTGCTACCAGCAGGAAGAACCAGTTATTATTTGGGAACATTGTAAGTACGTTTTTGTAATTTCCTATGGTGTCATTTGTTTTTAGTGCCAAGGAAAACGTGTCAGAACTTAGTACTTGCTACTTTTCTATACTCCAAGGAAAGATAAAGAAATAGCTAGAC
>JACXGK010000512.1:30085-66858 GCA_016801125.1 Novumbra hubbsi
CTCTGCCCACACCCAGTCCCGCCTCTCTGCCCACACCCAGTCCCGCCTCTCTGCCCACACCCAGTCCTTGCTTCCCCACAGCTCACCCTTGGATGTCGGCTGGTTGCCAGGTATGGGGCATCCTACCCACTCCTAAAGAGCAGAGCCCTGGTTTCCTTGCTGCTCTGCACCCCCACAGCTGCTAGTATTTGGATGACTTTAGAAGCCGTCAGTTTAGTAGTCACGGGAAGGTAAGTCAAAGTGACCAGTGATAGAGTCCACATTCTGTCTAAAGTCATTAAATACAAGACTTAAGTACAGCAAGACTATTAGCTTTTATTACATTTTGATTAAAGCCCTGGATGGAAAACAGTTGGTAGATCTGGATTATAGGGACGTGGTGCCTAAGTTAGCTTTTTCTGTAATTGGGCTATACCATAATGCTTTTACCGAGCACTGTCTGGTGAGGGTTCAATTGGCAAAGTAGCAGATAACTGCACTGTTGAATACTTAAGCCTTACTATACTTTCATGATTGTTAATCTATTCTGGCAGTTTTTGCTTCTCTGCCTCACCATACCCCATGGCCACGTACAGTTTATTCCTACTAGACTTATTTAGACCTGGGATACCAGGTTAGTGCAATTTATGATGAGGTACCCCAGAAAACCAGCAGGCTCCAGACCTCGTTGGGTAAGATTTAAATACACCTGTTATAGATCATGCTTGATATTTTTAACTGAGCCGTCCTTCAACTTTTGTATTTGTCTCTACTATGAAGTGTGAAATATGCTTTTCCCCCTCACAGAGGATCCTACAGTACTTAACAGGAACATGGTGTGGGTCATCCATGTATCTTGTATCCAGTCTGTAGTCAGGGCCCTAAATATTCTCTGACCAGTGGTACAGTTGCCGAGACAGGATGTCTGACTACATCAAGTACGGTCCATACTTAAAAATAAAAAAACCCAACTGCTTGCCTTTGTACCTACGTTCCACTGACTTTACCCAGAACATTCCTTGTTAGCTGAAATATTACCACTTCCTTGTTTTCTGTTACTCAAAGAATGGCCTTCTCAAACACCTTGCTTTCTTGTTGTCTTCTTAAAACCCATTGGGTGATTAAGCAAGAGGATGTTACATGACAAGTGTGACGTTCAGAAAAGGCTCAAATCTTTCAAGCCCAAGAGAATTGTGGTATTAAAAAATGTGTTTCACCCCCCCAAAAAGGCAGACTTCATATTGGAGAAAAGAAGTATGCAGTAAGCAATTGTTTTTTTTGCCTTCATGTATGGACTGAAAACATCTCGATCCAGTCATACCTCCACCCGGACGTGCCTAAACCCAAACATAGGGAGAAGCCCCTGGCTAAGTGAGACTGAGGAGACATTTTGTTAAGAGAATTCTCTCCAATAAATAGTTTTCTCATACACATTTACTGTTACTATGAAAGGCTATTATATTGGCTAATAATTATTATAAATTATCAATTAAAAGGCTATTTTCTATATTTATTGGATCATAATTCTTTCCAAAGTGTTATTTATTTTATTTATTTTTTATATGGCCTAAACATATTTGGTTTTCGTAAATGACTTAACAAAATATACAATCAATCTTCAACCTGTTGACTCATTGCTCACCAATGCAGTGTTATACTTCCATTCTCCATGTCGTTTTAAACACATGGCTGTGAGACCATTTACCCCATGCAGTTATATTTTGATGAAAATCTCTTTATTTCTGTTTTCATGATCCTCTATAGCTGTGACTGGTGCTGGCTGGATTACTGTTTGGTCTCTGTCAAATCTTTTAGTCTGTTATTTCCTTGTCATTTGCTGTTGGTCAAATGTCTATTGATGTATTTACAATCATTTGTAATATTTTTGCTTGTTTATTGAATGGTTGGGTAATTCATGTGTAAACGATTCAGTGACAGATTGGATTTGGCTTTGTATAAAATGTAAATAAGTAAATATACACTCCAAAATAAAATCTATCCACTGATGGCTGTGATACACTGTATTATTATTTAATTTTTTATCACCTTGGGCACAGTTGAATGAATGCACAATAATATTTTCACTGGTTGACCAGCACTGGTTGATATTCACTCTATTCTACAATGAGCAAACATATAAACTTTATTCCACAATTTCACTGTTACAGTTCATATAAAGAAACGTTTTCTTTATCCTGAAATTAGCGCCTCAAAGGCCCGCTTGGAGTTTGACCAGGCTGTGGAATGTTGCTTCACTCCGAAATGTTGGCTAAAAGTTCTTCAATATTGGCGGGAACTGTAGCACGCTGCGGTCCACGTCAGTCCAGTGCAAACCAACATGACAACCTGCATACTAACATGCATGTAGTCCGTTCGCGCGGTTGTTCTCGGTAACTTTAAAGTTTGGCGAAAGCCACACTTTACACCTACAAACAGACAGACTGCATGAGCCAAGACAAATAAACGTTTCTTTACTAGCTAACATGTTTTAAACTAGCCATTGTCAATTACATATCATGGGTTACATTACTATAGGCGAACAACGTTAATTACAGCAAGTTAAAAAGCACATTTTAAGGATTTTTATTTTTAATTACGTAAATGACATATTAATGTAACTAAAATAAGAATCGTTTCAGGAATGTGTGACTACATTCTATAAAACTCGCATAATAAAGCAGCAGATCTTTATTTAGATGTTGAAGATTATGTATGTTACTATATTGCACTTTATCTTCCATTTCGATACATTACTCGACCACCAGGCGTCTTAGACAAATCATGTGTCAAATACAAAATCACAACACAAATCCCTAAAATAACATACGAACTTTTAAATCATCGGTTGCTGCCAGTCCGAACGATTTGTAAAGTTGACAGCAACACAGGCAGGAATCTTTTTAGGTTAGTGCTTTTTGCTTTGTCTAATGGTAACAGATGCTGAAACCGGCTGATCCAGAATAAAACGCCTCAGTCCATATATCCGAAAATATCGTAACAAGATTACTATTTACCCGAGAGCGCGTGAGGGGATTCTCCGTTTTTTTTTGCTTGAACTCTTGTGTCTGTGTGATGTAAGAAAACGCGTCACCATAGAAAATGCATGGATACATTCAAAATATATTTTTTCACAAAATACATTTCAAAACGTTTCTTGGGCCGTTCTAAATACCTCACTGAATTAGAGCAGGGTAATTTAATAGGTTGCAACAAGTCAGTTTGTGAAGCTTCATTTCATGGTTTTCCATCGTGGAGCAGCTGTATGCAAGCTATTGTTTATGCAAGCCTTACATCAAGCACAATGCCAAGCCTTAGATGGAGTGGTGTAAAGCATGACACCACTTGACTCTAATGCAGTGGAAACATGTTCTGTGTTTCGAATCACGCTTCTCTATCTGGCAGTCTTATGGACGAGTCTGTCGAATGCCAGGAGAACGTTTCCTGCCTGACTGCATTGTGCCAACTGTAAAGTTTGGTGGAGGGGGGATAATGCTATGGGGTTGGACTAGGCTCCTTAGTTCCACTGAAGGGAAATGTTAATGCCTTAGTTTACCAAGACATTTTGGAAAATTCTATGCTTCCAACTTTGTGTGAACAGTTTGGGGATGGACCGTTTCTGTTCCAGCATGACTGTGCCCCAGTGCACAAAACTAGCTCCATAAAGGCATGGTTAGACTTGACTGGCCCACACAGAGCCCTGACCTAATCCCTTTTGAACACCTTTAGGATGAAATGGAACAGAGATTGCGAGCCAGGCCCACTTGTCCAACATCAGTGACTGACCTCACCAACGCTCTTCTGGAAGTGTTGGCTTCCAACAGACACGCTCCATAATCTTGTAGAAAGCCTTCTCAGAAGAGTGGAAGCTGTTATAGCAGCGATATGGTGACTGACACGATATTAATGCCTACGAATTTAGAATGGGATGTCAAACAAGCTCCTGTGGGTGTCCAAATACATTTGTCCATATAATGTACGTACTAATGTGTATGAATATCAATCTGTCCTGTTAGAAAGCATAAGTTATCATAAGAATCATTGTCACCTGTTTTTGGTGCAAATTAAAGTGACAACAACCCTGTAAAAGGTAATGGTTTTGCAGGTGGTGGCCACACACAATTGCTCTCTCCTTATTGTTTCTGACTAATTATTCTCTAGTCTTTTGCTAGTGTCCTTGTCACTACCAGTAACATGAGGTGGTACCTGCTGCACATTCAGGTTGCACAGGTAGTCCAGCTTCTCCAGGATGGCACAACCTTACGTGCCGTTGCAAGAATGTTTGCTGTGTCTCCCAGTGCAGTCTCGAGAGAATGGAGGAGATGCCAGGACGGGCTGTTACACAAGGAAAGCATGGACATGGCTGTAGAAAGACATCAACCCAGCAGCAGGACTGGTATCTGCTCCTTTGTGTGAGGAGGAACAAGAGGAGCACTGCCAGAGCTCTACAAAATGATCTCCAGGGGGCATAGGACAGACGTGAAAGAGTCTGGAAATGCACGGGGAACGTTATGCTGCCTGCAGCATCATCCATCATTACAGGTTTGGCGGTGAGAAGTGTATCTTTGGAGGGTTGCACAGACCTCCACATGCTAGCTAACTGTACCCTGACTGCTGTTAGGTACTGAAGAGGATAATTTGTATCATGCCTATCTATATGCCCTACTGATTAATGCATGAATATGGTTATTTGCATAATTTTAGCATGCATATATATATATATATATATATATATATATATATTTATATATTTTTTGTAAACATATAGGTTAAACCATATATTGTTGTATATCAATTACATGTCCTGACGTAACATATCTTGGGGATAGATTACACGCCTGTCATGACCTGGTGGGGGGCCCCTGGCCATCTTTGTGCCTCGGGCTCACAGTCAGGACTTGCCGTATAGAGGTGCCTCTAGGCACCTCTATGCTGTTGTTCAGGGCTCCTCAATCAGAGACAGCTGTTGTCTACTTAAGTTAGGTTTTCTGCCACACTCTGGGTGGTTTATTGTTTTTGCACCTTGCCAACGTTCATGGTCCTGTTTTGTTTGTCTCTCTGTTCTATGGATACGCTACATGTTCGTCAGTAAGTTATTTCACAGTTTGTTTTATGTCTTGTTAGTTATCTGTTTTTGCGGTTTAATCCAGCACCTTTTATTTTGTGTACAGTTTGTGTTTTGTTTAAATAAATTCTGTTTCCTTAAAAAATTTCTGCTTTTGGTTCCGTCCCTCACCGAGACCGTGATAACGCCCTTACGTTCTCCATTTTGTACTGAGCATGTGGCTTTAAGAGACACTTGAGAACCTTTGTTCTGTAAGTTAACACACATATTACCCCTAATTGGTTAACACGGGTTGAGGGTGGGCACTGTGCCAAATAACTTGACATGTGAGCAGGAATGTGTCATTTCTTGGGAAAATCTGCCGGGGGGGTCTTTCTCCCTTTGTAATCACCTGTAATTACATTAAAAGTTGTTTATAAGAAAGTATTTGGTTTCCTAGAGTGCTTTGGGTAATTTAATATTTTAAGTTGACTTTTGCCGTGAACCTAGAAAAGTGAGTTTTGAATTATGCGCTTTAGTACAGATATGCCCCAGACCAATGGCGAACATCAGTGGGCATAACTGAATATTCAGTGGGTGTGACTTAATAATCGGAAACCCCCATATTCAGTTACCCCCGACTTGTGCTCTGCACATATACTTTACCTGCTGAAAAGTCTGATGCACTTATTGCCTGGCAACAAGAAAAATATATATTTTACAATGTTTTAGAGACTGGTCTGGGCCCATTCATGAGTTTAGTGTGACATCTCATTGAATACAGGCAATTAATATCAAAGTCCTGATAGAATTTTCAAACAACATGCATCCATTAATCCAATGACGATTGAGTGACATCTGATTTGGTTCTACTCTGGAAAATGGGTCACAATCTTAGGGCTGAGACACAAGAATCTTAACATTATGATGTTTATTAATTTTTGTTCTCCTTCCAAAAAGTATTGTATTGAGACCAATTAATAATTGCGTTGAATTTGGTAAATGTAAAATGTTATGAGGCTATATTTTCTCCATTTGACTTTTTATATTAAATATAACTTCTGTAAGGCTAAGATTGTTACACTTGCTCCACATGTATCCTTATATAACTTTGATAAATCACATCCATGCAACTTAGAGAAAAACACACACTTCAAATTGGAATACCTGTTGAAATTCATTACTATGCATATTCAAAATGCTAGCAGAGCCATTTGTTTTTGTGTGCAAAGCTTCTTCTAATAGCATTGCGCCTTATGCTGCTAACTGTGGTAGCAAACCATTTCACTTTCTATGGAATACAGGCAGTGACACCAACACCCCTATTGAATATTTACACCCGTATTCAAAAAACAACCTGTATCCACCAATGAAAAGAGTGAAATAGACAGGAGCTGGGCTTTGTTCCAGTGGAATCTGACTTTCATTATGATGCAATGTGAGTTGTAAAACAATCAGCAGGTGCCTGCGATCGTTTTGAGCCGATCCACTTGAACATGGTCATAAGGATTGTACTAATTTCTACAGAAGAACAGAAGTGAAATCTTGTGTAACTTGGTGTACACCAACTGAACTCGGAGCCAGGGGGGCTGCAATGTGAACACACCCAAGGTGCATCGCTATGGGCCTCCCACATGAAGTGGGATAGAGGACACCTTCCTGTCAGTACACAGGCACCACCATCTAAAAGTTGTAAACTGGATGCAGGTGTTATGAATATGAGTTGTTACATAGATTGTTAAATCTTTGTGGCTAGATAAAGCTGGCCTAAAGCTTCCTTTAGTGTTCATGTCAAGAACAGCATTTACTGGCAATTGTACAGTTGTAGCTTAGCCAACAGTAACCTTAACCTTTATTTTACACGTAACACATTTCTCTGGACCTAGGACATAAATTCACCTAGTTTGATACGTTTTTTTTCTTCCTAAAGCCCTACTGCACCTATCCTAAACTTGTGTGTAAATAAAACATCTCAAATGAGGAATAGTCATCACACCAGGGTGATCAGCATTTAAAGCACAATTAAGATGGAATTCCCTCAAGTTGACTATATTAAAGGAGTAATCCACCCCTGAAATACCAATCATTAAATTATGAATAATTATGAATCATTACAATGTACCACTGTTTTGTATCAGTGGGTAAAATAACCTTATTCACCACGATTTAACTTAGTGGTCCAGCTGTGAAATCTGAAAAACGTTTAAAAATGTATAATAGCTATATATTCTAAAGAACTGGAGATGGGGAATAACACTGTCATATTTCTTTTATTTTTTTATTCATATCCTCAGACAATCCTCTGCACTCCTCTGCAAAATGGTCAATACAAATCCATCTGTCTATATTACTGTATATATATTCTAATAACATTTCCTCAAATTACACACTGTGCCCTCAGATATATTCTCAGATTTCATGAAGCATTGCAGAGTGGGTTTTCCTCCCTGTCTCACTGGTTTATTATGCTGGTGTTAAGCTTTGTATTATTATTAAGATTTGACAGAATAAACATAGGCAGAAAGAGACAATTACAGTGTGTTTTGAAGCCAAAATGAGTTAGAAGATATAGAAGATATTTTTGATATGACAAAAAAAATTATAAATATTTTTTACAACACATGCGTTCACATGGGTTCACAACCTTTTCCCACCAGGGCCCACTATTTAACATTTGACATTTGGCCTTCCCCAAACTTATGTTTATGTTTTAAACTTACTTTATGTTATATTTCAGTTATATTTTACATTATCTAATATAAAATATTGGCCCCAGGTGGAAAGATATTGTCACTGCTCTCACTACGAAATGCGATCATCACTTTTTAAACAAACAATAGCAATCATAGGCAAGCGAAATCCTTTTGTTATTTCCTGGTTGCTAACATTCAGTTCACTCAGTTCCTTTTTGAAGCGAGCAAATACAAACTCAACAGGGAGTCTAACATGCTTTTGTTATAATTAAATATATTTTTAAGATTTTTGTAAGCTGTTCTAAATGTGAGTGCATTATATGCGTAGAATTAGATTAAATGCAAACTGGTTTCATTGTAATTTAGCTACCAAATGTGGTTGAAAATAAGCGATATCTCCTTGCAGTTTGATTTGTGAGTAATGTTTTAGTAATAAGGCAGAATGCACAGAGGAAGCTCGTGTGCCCCATTTACGCGTCTTGCCACCTAGGTTGAGAAACCAATAAATAGCTATATTCATACTAAACACAGGGGAACTCTACCCTACTCTATGCGTATACTGTTCAACAAGTAAGTTGTTGAGATCACCGCCCCTAACACTTTCGTTGCGTAGCATTCTATGCAAGTGCTTTTTCGCTCGGTGAAGATCTGCGTTTTAGAAATTGGTGTTGGTTGATTAACTGAGCTACACGTATATTTTAATTCGCACGATTGTTTCTATTATTTTTCACGTTCTCGACGCAACATGTCAATTCAGAATACCTCCACGTCTTACAGGACCGTCAGTGTCTCGTCGGACCCTTCTACTACGATTCTATCACCGGGTCAATACATCGACGGAAGCAGAACTATTGTTTCTGCTGCTCCTGCACAGTATAGTATGGGTAATGGCTACGAGAACTTACGCTACCTGATGCCGTATCAACAAGTCATGCCCCAGCAGCAAATGCAGTACGTGCTGGTCAACCAGGCCCCCCAGGTTATGCAGCAGATGGTGTCACCTGTATATATGCAGAGTGTCAGCACTAGTAGTTTGGCCGATTCGGAGTCCTGTATGTCCTACGGACAGATTGTAGAGGTGAGTATATTATCATACTGTGAAGGGGATTGATGTCATGAACGTTAAAGCCTAAATTAGTATACATGTTTAGCCTGATTCACTTTTTAACATGAATGACTGATTCCACTTAACATAGTGTACCTAAGTACGTTGGAAACACGAGACCAATACATTTGCTATTTGAGAACATGCAAGTCCACATGACTGGCCTATCAAGATATTTGTATTGATTTTCCCTCAACCGTTGAGTCTTTATTGATATTTTTTTTTATGTAACAGGAAAAGTCCACATTCTTGTGTGATAGTGATTTGGCAGTATGTGATCATCATTCCACTATAACCATGCAATTGAGAAAATCACATGCATGAATAAGCATATATTTCCCTGTATTTTCTGACTTGTCTTGGCTTGTATCCCACTGTTACATCTGTTATGGAGCCACACCTAGTCAAGTTGAAACCAGCGGCCTCACCTTTTTTTTTTTTATTCTTTTTTTTACAAAGGAATAATTAGACAACTTCTGCCCTTTCAACAGCCCCTGGTGGAAATATGTGCAGCTGATAACCAAATTAACCCCACCTCGTGTTTAATGATTGGAATTGAGTGATAGACTGGATATCCTCGTACAGTAACATTTTAAAATATGTAGTTATTGCAGTAATTATTTACTTAAAACCTCACTTTTAAAAGTAGAAGTGTTAATCACCACTCCACTTACACTGGCTAGGTTAGGTTGACTTGGCTGTGTTTCTCTTTGAGCTTTCAAATCATTGCCACTTTGCAATTTGTGATGATGTGAAGTGCAACAAAGTGCATGTTATTGTTGAATGTGGGGTTTAAACTTTGCCTAAAGGTAGGGAGGGGCAGTTATTTTTGGTCTTCATAGGCATGCTGTATGGTACGTTGAGTTTTAGTTCTGAATTTACCCAAAATACCGTGGTAAATTTTGTGCAAAAGTTTGTTTCTTAATTTTTTCTATTTTCCACACTGTATGATAAATACATTAAACATCTATAACCTTACATATGGAATCATGTAGTAACCAAAAAATGCTGAACAAATAAGAATATGTTTATGTTTTAGGTTCTTCAAAATATTTGCCTTGATTACAGCTTGGCACGCTCTTGGCATTCTGTCAACCTGCTTCCAGACATAGTCACCACGACTTTTTCCAACAGTTAAGGAATTCCCACCTATGCTGAGCACTTGTTGGCTGCTTTTCCTTCCCTCTGCAGTCCCCCCTCATCCTAAATCATCAACTAGGCCGAGGTTTGGTGATTGTGGCGGCCAGGTCATCTGATGCAGCACTTTGTCACTTTTGTCTTGGTCAAATTGTGCTACCCCAACTTTTAGGTGTGTTTTGGATCATTGTTTGGTTGAAAAACATGGTGCATTGCTGCAAAATGCTGTGGTTGCCATGCTGGCTGAGTGTGTCTTGAGTCCTGAATAAAGCTCAGACAATGTCACCAGCAAAGCACGTCCACACCATCACACCTCCACATCCATGCTTTACTGTGGTAACCACATATGCTGAGATCATCTACTCACCAACTCGGTATTTCACAAAGACAGTAGTTAAAATCTCAAAATTTCAATCTCCAATTTTGACTCATTAGGACAAAGGAAATATTTTCACTAGTCTAATGTCTGTTGCTCAAGGTGTTTGGCCCAAGCAAGACCATTCTTTGTATTGGTGTCCTCCTAGTGCGTTCTTTGCAGCAATCTGACCACAAATGCCTTATTGTTAAGCTGTGTCTTGTACTTGACCTCTGTTAAGCATTTATTTGGCCTGCCATCTGAGGTGCAGTTAATTACTGATTTCTGAGGCTAGTATCTCCAACAAACTTATCCTTCGCCGCAGACGAATATCTGGGTCATAGTACATGACGGTTTTTGGCCACTACACTTTAATGAAACTTTGAAAGTTCTTCAATTGTTTTGCATTGATTTTATCTCCCTCGATTTGCCCACCATAAAGCAGTAAAAAGTAAATTGATTCCAGAAAGTAACTTATAACAAGGTACACCTGTTAATTGAAATGCATTCCCAATGACAACCTCGTGAAGCTGGTTGAGTGAATGCAAAGTGTGCAAACCTGTCATCAAGGGAAATCTAAAATTATTTTTCACGTTCTCGACGCAACATGTCAATTCAGAATACCTCCACGTCTTACATGACCGTCATGTAGAATCTACAACATAAAATGTTTTTTGTTATTTGTTTAACATTTGTTTGAAAACTACATAGTTTGTTTTATTTCATTGTTTTGATGTCTTATAAAAATATAGAAAACCCCTCGAATGAGTAAGTGTGTCCAAATCATTGTTCGGTACTGTATGTTATACTGAGTTTTTTCAACTATTAGATTACGATGTACATGTTCCTAACATGCTCCACTTGGTTGATATTTTTGAATTGTTTTATCCTTTTTTTTGTGCAAGTTCTGAGGTTTATTCATTCATGTGTTACACAAAGATCAAAAACATAAATGATTCTAAACTAATTCAATCATTTAATACATTTCTTTTGACCGGCTACTGAAATTATTGTTCCAATAAATAAAATTCCCATCTTGCTTTCAAAATTAAAAGCTGAGTTCCAATACAAATGACCAGGTCTAAGCCTTGTAGATGGGATACACATTTCAGGTAAAGCATCCTGGATTTCTATGTTGGACCTAACTAGTTTGAGCAATCACTACTTAAGAATGATTAGTTACTGCCTGAACTAAAATATACATTGTTTCGTCAAACGTTTTGAGTTATGACATTATAGGGTTCATCAATGTAGTGGAGTGTGCAGAGGAACAGGGTGATGGATGATCTTACGAAAGTTGAAATGTAAAATGCACAGTTTTTAATTTGAACTTAATTTTGTCCGACCAGAATTTCTTACTCTTATTTGGGTAGATGGATACTTCAGTTTTTTTTATACTACTTTTTTGTTTTTTTAGGTAAAGATTTAATGCACTCTAACCATCTCTATGTGTAAATGATGATTAACTACTAAACTACCGGTCTTCTTTTTTTCAGAATGTCAGTGGTAGGACTCCTTCTGTTTTTAGCCACACATCTAACTCCATCACCAGCCCTGTGCTCAGTGTCCAGGAAGAGGAAGAGGTGGAGGTGGAGGTGAGAGACTGTGTATACTATACCCGCCCCTTTTTTGCCTACAACTCCGATACATTGACATGCACCTTGCATATGTGTACCGAGCGGTACAGTGCAAATGCAAGGATTTAACTGAATTAACAACCACTCGTGCTCAGGGCACACTCTAGACTAGAGCAACCCCTGACTAAAACAATCTTGCAGGACCATTTTTTTGTTTTTTTTAGACCCTCCATTCTCTATAATGCAGGAAAATATTCTTGTGGTCAAATGTGCCTGGTCAAAACGTACCATTCTTTACCATATGTGACAGCCATGTATTTTAAGAGAATTTATGTTTTCTCTTACTGCTGTCCCGAGAAGATCCAATTTTCGCAACTTGACCCATGAGTTTGATCTCTGACTGATATCCTCAATGTCTCAGAGAAAGTAGCATAATGTAAACAAGGCCTGATGCAGCCATTTAAGTTCACAGTAAATAATGCAGAGATAGACTCAAGTATAATATTACTAATAAAGTAAAATTCGGCAGGGGTTCCCACATTTTGTGTTTATGGGACCATTATTTGCAGAGTTGTTATGGTCAAAAAATAAATGTATATGTACATTTCTGGCCCTAATGTTCGTATTACTGTATTATAAATGGTACTTTGAAACATTTGTTTGATTTAATAATTTATTTAAATACCCTGAAACTCTATATTGGACATTTTAAATATAATTGATAACCATGCTCTGGCAATGTTAAAAGTTTGGGAGTTTTTTGTAACCCAACCCTGACTGGTGCTTTTCCAGAACTTTCTCTCAGAACGCATTGATAGATCACTGTTCTAATGGTGTGGTTGTTTGGATATGCTCTCTGCCATATTTTGTGACCTTTTTCTTCTCTGGTATACTGTTGGTATGAAAGTTGTGTGCGGGGTATAGGCTAAATAAAAATATTAAGGAATCAATGTCCAAATACTGTATGTATAAAGAATTTAACAAAAGACTGCGAAGAAGCAACACGAACTATCACACAGGGTTTACTTTGCTTCATGCAAGTTGCATTGTGTAGCCATGACTATTGTAAATGTAAGCCTAAATGCCCAATTACTGCATCATTTACACTTGGCCTGATTGACTGGCACACTCAAGAATGTATGCAAGAATGTTTGCTCATTTTGTTCGGGTGACACAACCCTGTTAATTTGATTAAATGTTCAACAGAAAGTCACATGGTGCATTGCAGTAGCACTCAGAGGTCAGAGGAATGATGTAGGTTTTTAGAAATGCATATAATTTAAAGAAACAGCGTTATAGTCCTTTTCTTGATCTGCTTTGGTCCTTTTTTGATCCAATTTGGCCCTCCTTTTTGTTTTCCGCTCTGGTCCTCTTTTTTGATCCACTTTTGTCCCCTTTTTTGATCCACTTGTCTTCTTTTTTGACCCACTTTGGTGGAGTATTGTCTCTGTTCGTGGTGCATATGGGGGGAGAACTGACTTCTAAGCTATGTAGGCCAGCAGGTCCTATTAACACTACGCGTGTTGTATGATATTTGCCATTGGTAGGGATTGAAAGACAGAATTTAGTGTTTCATATTTTCTTCATGCAAAAACCTTGACACTAGTCTGGAAGTTTCTTCCTAAAAATTGTATTTGTATCTAAAATAGTATGACAAACCAATAGTTAGTCAGCTTTGGTGCTCAGATATTCACAAACAATCAAATCATCTGCTTGAATAACTCTGGAAAATGTTGGTTGACAGTAGACAGTGGTGCTTCAAGTGAACCAGTTTAAGTAGTTAACTTCTTGATCTCACAGATGAAGTGAAGGTCATATTAACATTTATCAATAGTCTGACATGAACTACATCTTTAAATTAGATCCAAATCCAAAACAGAAAACAAAACAGTCAATTTAAAAGAAATAAAAAATAAACAGTTAACTTAAACTAATAATGACATAACCTTCCTAACAGGTTTATAACATCAAAGAATGCAAAAGGTCGAAGAGATGAGTTACTTAAGCACCCCTTTTAGGGGCTTGCTAATATACAATAGACAGAATGTTGCCAAGTCAAACTAGTTTTATGCCTATGTACATCAGGCTATTTAATTCCAAATCTAGAAAGCTTCTCTAAATCTCCGGTGTATGTTCCCACGCTAAACTAATAGTCATTGGGCTGCAGCCAGCCTAGTGATTTATGACTTGGCTTTGGCTTTCATGTATGATATGACTTTGGCTTTTTATTGGCACCTAAATACAGGCCTGTATGCAGGAAATTGGTGTGCGACTAAATTCCGTTTGTGTGTTCTCTCTGACCGTCAGACTAATGAACGTCATTTGACATTACTTTGAGCTTTGTACACTTTCTCGTGTTTAGACTGACACTTCCTCATCCGACTGTACACTGGAAGGGGTCACAATGCTCTACTGTTACACTGGAACCCGGATGACCTAATTCACACACCTGACCCGGCTACATCAGAAG
Organism: Novumbra hubbsi; assembly: GCA_016801125.1. Classification (NCBI taxonomy): domain Eukaryota; kingdom Metazoa; phylum Chordata; class Actinopteri; order Esociformes; family Umbridae; genus Novumbra; species Novumbra hubbsi. The sequence goes on from JACXGK010000512.1 coordinate 44,443, forward strand.
TCACGTGGACACACAAGGCCTCTGTTGATACGGCAACGCGGTCTGAAACCAGGTGTCGCACCACTTGGTGTCACAGCGTTAGATTACACACGGCCGTGTCTTGTTAGATTACACACGGCCGTGTCTTGTTAGATTACACACGGCCGTGTCTTGTTAGATTACACACGGCCGTGTCTTGTTAGATTACACACGGCCGTGTCTTGTTAGATTACCCATGGCTCGAAGGAATTCCTTTCTGCGATACTAATAAGATGGTTTTAGCCATTTTGAGGGATCTAAAAACAGTCGTAGCAAAAAAAACGAAACACTTTCTTCTTTGTTTTTGGGGCTAGGGGAATAATGTGTTAAGACACTTTTTTCTTTTAAACATTTCAGGTGGTTTTGTAAGAGGGGCTGGGACTGAAGAGATCAGAGGTGCTGTATTGCTCCGCTTGGGATGAATGCTTTGAGCAAAACTTGAAGGATCGACTGAGGCAAATCCCCTCACTGCTCTGTAGCAAGATGCAGCCTTTGACAGGAAGGCATTGGGGTGTATGGAATAGCAATTTGACACGGGACGTTTGGAAAAGTTTAACCGGCCGGACGCATTGTCGTGGATTAGTAGTTAGTAGTGATAAGATGGCAACAGAAGCACGGCCAACAGAGTTGCAGTAGGTCAGGCGGGATATGACAAGTCCCTGGATTATGACTCGCACTGCGTTCTGTGGGAGAAAAGGTCCTACTCTGAGTGAGTCATTGCTTTGAAGATAACGGCAAGGTGTTGTCCCGGGCTGTGGTTCTTTGTACTCTGGGTGGGGGACACTGGAGTTGATTACTGTGATGGGAAGGTCGTAGAACAGAAAAGCAGGGTTTCTCTGTTGTGTACTGGTTAGGTTTAAAAGGGATCATATTTTTAGGTAGGTTTGGACTAATCCCAGTGTCTATTACCTACTGTATTTCTCTCTGTCTATGCTCTAAACAAAAGTATAACACGCAACTGTTTTATTTTTTTATTTTTTTTGATTAATCTTCCACTTAATTTATTTTAGAATGTCCACCAAAAAGGGCCTCTTTTAGATCCTTGCAGTTAATAGTTGGATTTGTGTGGTGTATTGTAGGGAACATAATCTCCAGTGTTTTTTTTTTTTGTTGCCAAACATCTAAATATTTTGCATGCAAATACCTATCTGTCTTCTACAACAGTGATCTCATGGTCTGGAAACCTTTGTTTTTAGAGACACAATTGGTATATCCATCTTCACTGTTTTGCTTGACATTACAGCCTAGTCATGTTTTCTCAGTTCAGTTCTGTCCATAAAGTGTAGAGGCAGATCTGTTTTACTCTGTGAAACGCTGGGCCCACTAATTGTTTTTACTGAGACTGTTGCATCTAGCATGAGGTGTTGCTCTTCTCTACCCTCCAAACCGGTTTAGTTAGGCCACCACATGTGAGCCAGTCAATTTGAGCCTATCACGACAGCCTTTACCTACCACCTCCCATTCACTGGAAGAAATCCCTGGAATTCTACCTCACTAGGCACACCCAGCCCGCTAACCTGGAACGCTTCCCTCTCACCATGGGGCGATTACACTCAACGCCGCAAGGCTGAGCGGCCGGTTAGCTGTGCACAGAAACATTACTTTCTCTCCATTTAACTTCAAAGAGACAATCCTCCATGTCAGTCGTGACATAGTACTTGTCACGTTGTATTGCCCTTGTTGTGATTTAGGGTGTAAGGGAGACAAAATGGAGAAGGAGTAAAAGGCTGACCGAGTATATCATAATTCGGGTATGCTGAACATTCGACATCCTCGTGTCATGTTGTAAATACACTGCTCAGAAAAAAGCAAGGTACACTTAAATCACACGTCAGGTCACGATTTACTAAATGTATTAAAGATCAAAATCTTTACTGTACATTGTGTAATTCGTTGAGGACAAAACAGTCAATGGAAATCCAAATCACTAACCAATTGAGGGCTGTATTCTAACTCACAGCGATAATCAAAGTCAACAATTTACTTACAGGCTGCTCCATCTTGCTTGAATATCATCATGGCAACTCAAAATGTGACTCAGTAGTCTGTCTCGTCCCAACGTGCCTGTATGCACTCCTGACTATGTCTGGGCATACTGTAATCGTGGATGGTGTCCTGAGGGATCTCCTCCCAGATCTGGATCAGGGCATCAGTGAGCTTCTGGACAGTCTGTGGTGCTTCTTGGCAATGTCAGATGTACCGATGCATAACTTCCCTGAGGGTATCAATTGGATTCAAGTCTGGGGAACATGAGAGCCAATCATTGCCATTGATACCTTCATCACCCAGGAACTGCCTACACACTCTGGCCACATGAGGTCGGGCATTGTCCTGCAGGAGAAACCCAGGGCCCACTGCACCAGCGTAAGTTCTGAAGATGGGTCTGACGATTTTATCCCGGTACCAAACGGCAGTCAGGGTACCGTTGGCTTGATCGTGGCTGTCTGTGCAACCCTCCAAGGATATGCCTCGCCAGACCATCACTGACCCACCGCCAAATAAGTCACGCTAGATGATGTTCCAGGCAGCCTAACGTTCACCACCACTTTTCTGTGAAAATGTGTGAACATGCTCATTTTTATTGAAGCAAACAAGGCCCCGATGGCGGACCTGCAAATTCTGGTGTTCTTTGTTGAACACCAATCGTGCTGCACGGTGCTGGGCTGTGAGCACAGGTCCCACTAGAGGACGTTGGGCTCTTATGCCACCCTCCTGGTGTCTGTTTCTGAAATTTAGATCAGTAGCCCACTGGAGGTAAATGTGTAGGACTCTGGCAGTGCTCCTACTGTTTCTCCTTGCACAAAGGAGCAAATACCGGTCCTGTTGCTGCGTTGGTGCACTTCGATGCCCTGTCCAGGTATGGATGTGTAAGTATGGAGGTGCTTCCTTTGCAACCTGAATGGGCTGCAGGTACCGCCTCATGCTACCAGTAGTGACAAGGACATTTGCAAAATGAAAAAATAGAGAAGAATCAGTAAGGAAGGAAGGATAAGGAGGAATCATTCCCTTTTTAGGGTTGTCTTGCTGCCTTTCCAGTGTACCTGGTGTCACTTATTTACACCAAAACAGGTGACATTGATTCACAGTTGTTAATGCTTCCTGGACAGATCGATATACCTGAAGTTGAATTTACCTGGTATTAAACTGTGTTGATTGTGTTGTGTTCCCCTAATTTTTTGAGCAGTGTTTTTTTAATCCACCTAATCTGCTGAACTGCTTTTAATCATTGTCCTCCCCTAGGAATTTGTCTTGACTGGCCTCCCCCATACTCCTCTGAGTCTGAAACTCAGATCCGGAAATGCCAGGAGAAGTAGCAGCCACATAACAACAACTTAATTTGCTTAAAACATTTAAATGATTGAGACTAGAACTGCCCCACCATCCCATGCCGAACCCTCTACTATGTTTTAGTGAACACTGCAATATGAGTGATTGTTGTTTGACATGTGATCGAGGCGAAGAGCACACCCAAACCTCTTAGCTTAACAGTGTGTCAGTGTTGCGCAAGGGGTGGTTAACTTCATGACATGTGGGCTTGTTCAGAGGTTCTTGGCCACATGGTTGATCTGTTGATCAGGATGGCGGGAATCTTCAGAGATGAAAGACTAGTGAAAACAACAGAGCTGTTTGCACAAAGCGCTACATCACCATAAAAGTGCTCTAAAAACTCTCATTACGACATGAACGTCTGTACGTTTTCAGCATTTGGGGAATTTCCATTTTACTATAAACAGTTCTGGCTACATGAACCATCTGTGAACTTTGTGTTCATACTTAAATGGGAAGTTTTTCTAAACATGCTGATGTCAGAAATGTTAAGATTGAACGTGAAAATCCATTCATTGAGTTAAGCGTGCACTTTTACCACGTCTGAATCTATTTTGTCATACAATTAAATTTCGTATAAAATATTTGTTGCTTTTATTTTTATATTTCAGTTAAGTTTTTATTTTCTTATGTTCAATACATTTGAGCTCTACTTGCCATTCCATAGAGCTACATTATGCAACTGTAACATGACAAAAATGAAGAACTACTTTCCTGAAGACCCAGTCAAACTATGTCTTTTCTGTAACCAGCCCACTGTTATTTATAGATTTAATAGATGCTTTAAGAGTTCAACATCTGGAATATGATGACTGTTTGCAATTGTAGACGTATTCAGCATTAGCAAGTAAACGTTGGACACCAAGCCCCCTTGTGGAATGAACGAAAGTACGAAAGGACTTGGAACAAAGATTATTTAATTTTGCTGAACAAGTTTCTAAGATCTTAGTCAGTAGATCCGAACATCCCATCACTAATCAGTTAAAACCGAGGCCATTGTGTTTGTGAATCACGCAAAAAAGGTGCTGTGTTAATTGCGTAAAATAATTTTAACGTGTTAAACGTTTCGAATGAATCATAAAGATTAACCTGTTAACTCCCCCAGCCCTAATTTTTATACAGCTTTTATCGTTCATAAAATATTTTAACTCGGATTTATATATAGTTATGTGTTACATTTGTGCATATAGTTCATGGTTCTTATTTATATTTCTCAAAAATCTGTCTTTCCCAAATAAATATTACAGGGGGCAATAATTATTTGGACCTTTGGGGAATTTTGACATTTGAGATTTTGGGGATAATAATTACATCCCCGACATTCCAAAGTAAAACAAGTCCTGTGGGACAAGGGCTTAAATTCAACCTCTTCCATTTGACTGATTGTTGTGTTCATTCAACCTGTCCCCTTTCTTTTCCCCCAGGTGATGGACAAGGTGGAAAATAATGAAGAGGAGATGGTAAACATTGTGGAAGAGAAGGAGGTTGAAAGAGTGATCAAGAAAGTCTCTCAAGTGAACATAAAAAGTGAGGTCTGGGAAGTTGAGCCTTTGGTGAAAATGGACACGCGTTTCTTTGGAGAGCTGTTGGCGGAAGTTTACCGGAAGAACTGTGACATCCACACCTGCATCTCAGAACACGTAGCCAAGATACGTGGAAGGTGTGTTTGGTTTGTCTCTTGTATATAGGCTTGTACTAATAGTTAGCTTAGTTACCCCTTAAAACAAATGATAAAGCAGAACTGAAATCAAGTGAGAATCTTTATGTATTTTAGACCAACTAGATCCTGATGATCCTGACCGGCTAAATCCTACTGACAGAATAATGCAACTATTTTTGCCAGTCCTTAATTTACCAGAGAAAGTAATTCATGTTCCATATACCTGGCAAAATAGGTCTTAATATACATTTTAAATAGTTTATAAAAGTCATCAGTCTGTTCTTCAACTGAAAATGTATGGACATTTCATGCGAAGAAATACTGAAGATCCTGAAGTGTTATGGACAGAAAAATATTATTTTGGGACCTTTGCGGATTGCAAAGAAGAACATTTGAGAGATGCAGACCAAATAAAAAGGTGCTGGAGGAGTGCTTGACGCAATCTGCCAAGACTTGTGGAGGCAATGTAATGGTCTGGGGTTGCGTTGGTTGTGGTGAAGTGGAAGATTTGTACAGGGTAAAAGGAACTTTGAAGAAGGAAGACATTTTGTAACCTTATGCCATATCCTGTGGACGACACCTGATTGGAGCCAATTTACTCCTTCAACAGGACAGTGACCCAAAACAAAGCTCTTAAATATGCAATAACTTTTTAGGGAACAATTTGTCAGCTGGTATTCATCTATAATGGAGTGGGCAGCACAGTCACCGGATCTTAACCCTATTGAGCTATTGTGGGAGCAGCTTGATGGTATGGGACAGTGGAAGTGCCCATCCATCCAATCCAACTTGTGGGAGGATCTTCAGGAAACAAAAGGCGAAATCTCTTCAGATTACCTTAACAAATTGACAACATGAATGCCAAAGGTCTGCAAGGCGGTAATTAATGCAAATCAATTATTACTCACAAACCCTAAAGAACTCCCCTGAAGAACTCTCCTGATTTATGAATAACATCACTGCCTTGCTTTGCAGTAGCGTACTACACACAGTTTGATCACTCATTCATTGAAGTTGAAACAATTTTATAAAAACAACCAAGTATTTGGTTGAAATATTGCAATGTTTTGACTGCACAACAAGCTGCTTTCCAAATGTAGCCTTGACGGTGCTATTATTCTACTTGATACCTTGATCAAGTAAAATCATATATTAAGTTGAAAGCAAAATGTAGTACACTAACACTTAAAGCAACTTAAAACCACAAAGGTTATATATACATGACACTAAACTGCCTACATATATCCCTTTTTAATACACCGCGTGGTGTCATTCATCACTGTTAATTCTATAATTAGGCACTAGCTATGATTGACACTGTGCACTCAGAAGCTGTGATTCACTGAACAAACTCCCTCTGTTGCTGTCTCCATGCGAACCTGTCTAGACCTCTGAAACCTGGACACACATGATTTATTATTTCTAAATGTGTGGTATGTATTGTAATGGTGTGTTTACCTTTGTATTTCCCAGGAAACACCTCTTGGACCCCAGCAACGACTACAAGGTGAAGTGGATTGTTGTTTTTATATTATAAACATCAACTGTTATTATAATTAATAGACTGCTCAGAACTATTTTCTTTTTAAGGTGCGCTAATCTTGTTTAGGGGTTACAGAGGAACCATTTAGACTTAACTAAAGTATGTGTACCTTTGCCCAGATGGAAAGAGAGAACCTAGAGGCCCTGATCCCCAAAGGAGTATCTGAGCTGACCAAACAGCAGATCCGCTACCTGTTACAGGTAAGATCTATTCAGCTGTTCTTATTGACTGTTAAACACTGTTTAATTCCATTAACATTTCTGCTCTTTCTTTCCCTTTCTTTATCACCCTTTCCTCCCTTCATTTTCTCATGTCTCTCTTTAACCGGCCCCCTCTGCCTACTCACTCTCTCTCTCTCTCTCTCTCTCTCTCTCTCACTCTCACTCTCACTCTCACTCTCACTCTCACTCTCACTCTCACTCTCTTTCTCTCATATCCACTCACTCTTTCACTCTCTCTCTCTCTCTCTCATATCCACTCACTCTTTCAATCTCTCTCTCTCTCTCTCATATCCACTCACTCTCCCTGCCCTCTTTCTCCCAGACCCGTATGACAGCAGACAAGTCCATGCGTCTCCTCTTGACTACCTTTAGCAGTCTGAGGGAGGAGCTAAGCCACATGTCAGAGGACCTGAGGGTAAGATCCAGGGACAGTGCCGAATAGAAATCTCCTCCTTGGCCCTTACCCACTCACTGAGATATTCAAGCCTCTCTTATGAAGGCAGGCCGTCTAACAATGTCTTAAAGTATCTCTCTTCGTCAAGCGGCTGGAGAGCGATAAGGAGACCCTGGAGAGGGATCTGAGCTTTAAGGCTGATCAGGCCGAGCAGTATGACCGCCTCCTGGAGTCTGTACGTGAGCACAACCGACAGCTTCAGGTGGGTGTGTGCGTGTGTGTGCATCTCCTGTGAAAGGATGAGAGTATCGAGTAACTCCATCCTTTTGCGTCGGTATAGGTGTCACTGAAGGCCAGTAGTACCAGCCAGCTGACCCTGGAGAACCAGCTTCTAAGCAGTCACAGTGCCGACTCCGGCCGGGAGTTCCAATTTAAAGACCTGGAAGGCCGCTACCGAGCCCTGGAGAATGAAAACAATATGCTCAAACAGAAGGTCCTCCAAGGCCTCCATCCTCCATTCCCCATGTTCCATTTCGCCACTCCTCACTTGCAGACCTCCTTAACTGACTTCTCTCTCTGGATCAGTTGGCTGGCCAGTGCAGCGGCAGCACCATTCAGATGAAGACCGAGGAGCTGTCTCGTCAGTACTCGGAGCAGCTGGCTGCCATGCGCCTGGAGAAGGACAAGGAACTGCAGAGTCTTCGGGTGAGACGCATACAGTGCTGCATGGATACAGAGATGGGGCGTTACTGTGGTAGTACGGACTGTGCTTGAGAGACAAAATGATTGGTGCCTAAAGGTTAAGCTGTTTGTCTAGACCCAGATGACCCGGATCACCACAGAGTTCACCACGGAGAAATCAGGTGACCAGAGTCTGCAGCTGCGCATCTCACAGCTGCTGTCGACACTGGAGCAACGGGAGGTTATCATCAAACGTCAGGAAGAGGTCAGGGGTCGTAACTGCTTGTGTAACTTGCTAAAAGTGTTAAGCAGACCAATCTACCGGTTTTGTATTAAACAGATGGTTTCGATGTCTGAGGTTCGGTTGTGCAAATGGTTAGCAAATGATTTCTGTTTGGTCGGGCAAGTGTGACTGCATTCTCTCACAGGGCTTGTGTTTATGTGGCTTTTTCATTTGACCTTAAGTCAAACGTCGCATTTATCTACGTCGCTGACACCCGTTTCCCTTTCTCCACCCTCTGTATTCACCTTGGACCCCTGACACCTTCCAACTCCAGGAGATCAGGATGCTACAGCAAGGAAAGAACAGCAGTAGCTCCAAGAATGTCACTACAACTACTGTCACCAATAGGTAAGCCGCCGCATTAAACCCCATAAGACTGGGGAATATGTGGGATGTCATTAGGATGCTTTTTGTTTCTTCGGGTCCAGTTGTTGATTAACCAAACCGTGCATGTCATCTACAGATACATCAACAAATACCCCATGCTGGGCCTCCTAGATGACTACCAATCCACATCACCCGTCAAGAACACCAAGACAATTGTCACCCTGAGCCGGACAGGGGAGATGATCAAACAGGTAGAATAGAGCAGGGAATACGTAAAAACAAAAAACAAGCAACTGCATAACCCGACAGTCCGAACTTCAGTCGTTCAGTTAAACATCTTAGGTTTGGTTTAGGATCAGGTTGTGTTTTGAAGGTAACTAGGGCTCGTAATTATAAAAGGTCTTGTGTCTGTCTACTCTGGTATGGCCAAATAGTGTTAACCCTGTGTGAACTTCCGTGGGGCCGCGAGAGGCAGAGGTAAACCGGGCACCATCATTAGACTGGTTGCTGCCTGTCTGAAGCTGGGCCAGTGACCACCGCGTGACTAGAGGAGAACCTGAGGGGCTAAAAGGAAACCACATGATTCCGCAGGTCTTGGAGAGTCTTGTGCTGTAGACATGAAGAGACCATGTTACATTCTGCCTTTGTCTGTTAGTAGTGAAGTAAAGTGAACTTCTCCAGAATTAAATGCATTCCACATTGAGGTTGCAGATTTAGACATCCTTGTTATGGGAGCCAATGTAGGGGGGTGTGTACCTTGGGAATGGAAGTTGACCGCACAGACTGATCCTGGGACTGCTAGTCTTAGCACTGTTATGACATTACGGCCATCATGGAGCAAGAAGAGATCAAGTTTTTTTTTCTTTGCAAGGCGGCATGATAGAGTTGCTTGTCAGATTTACAGGGAATGACAAACCGCTAGAAACTGTTCATCTTGAAACAGGAAACATATTTCAACATATTGCAACCCCCAATAGACACTGCTTCTCTCCAACATATTACAACCCCTAAAAGACACTGATTCTCCAACATATTATAACCCCTAAAAGACACTGATTCTCCAACATATTACAACCCCAAAAAGACACTGATTCTCCAACATATTACAACCTTTAAAAGACACTGATTCTCCAACATATTATAACCCCTAAAAGACACTGATTCTCCAACATATTATAACCCCTAAAAGACACTGATTCTCCAACATATTACAACCCCAAAAAGACACTGATTCTCCAACATATTACAACCTTTAAAAGACACTGATTCGCCAACATATTACAACCTTTAAAAGACACTGATTCTCCAACATATTACAACACCAAAAAGACACTGATTCTCAACAAAATATTACAACCCCTAAAAGACACTGCTTCTCTCTGTTCCGCACAGGAATGAAGGATAAGAAGACACTGATGTTCTCCATCCGTCTGTTTTTATTTCCCTCCATCCGTCCGCATGCAGCCCCTCCCCCCCGCTTTCCTCAAAGCTCCCAGGGTGCTGGTGGTGGTAAGGGTTCAACACTATTGGGTGGTTTGGACCAATTGGGATTTACTTGTATGGGAGTCATTCTTTTGGTTAGAATGGGGGCACCTGAAAAAGAAAAATGGCCAAATAGTATAGTTGGAGCTAATGCTAAAGCCCGGAGCTGACTTATTAGTATGCAGCTAGCAAGTATGTCTTTTCTACAGAGAGCCACCACTGCCCTGCAAGCCTTTGAGAAAGCTCCAGAGGCCTCCCGGTAATAGTATGGTTGCTGTGCATTTAAATAAGTGCTAATGAGCTTTAATCATGCCTTAATTACAGAGACACTGTGGCTTTGGCAGATGTTTTTAGAATGCCTGCCTTGGATTTGTCTTTTTCTTTTGTGACCAGCTAATGGGTAATAGTTGGGTAATGTTTCAGATGCATTTGGTTTTATATTTATTACTTAATAGATGCATGGGCATGTTTTTGTTTACATGTGATTGGGATATTTTTTTAAGTGTGGTTTATTGAATGGAATGCTGGACTTGGGGTTTGGGGAGGGTTTTTAAGTGGGTGTAAGAGAGTGGACTGGGGCATAGTTCTATGGGTTATAACAAATGGTGGATGAACAGGTTTTTTCAGAGGCCCATAAACACTGTTTGGAGTACTGTGTTTTGCCTTTGAATTTTAATCAGGCGTTCGGACAGAAAACGCCACATATTAGTTGAACCATCTATTGTAGACACGCGTAACAATACTTTCCATGTCTTGGCATTAGGTTCTGCTCCTCTGGGGTAGCTCGCTGCCATTGCATGATCGCGTACACAACACTACTAATACCGACACAACTAATACCAACAGTCTATGGAAAGAACACGGCACCGAACGGGTGAAGGCAGGGAAGGTGTGTGGGCTCCCGTCCGCATGCTAGTGAGAACAGCCGGGGTCACCTGATGATTAAACGGTCAATTTGAAATCTGTTATTGTGATTGGAGCGAGCCCCGGTGTCAGCTGATATGGTTGTTGAACAATGAGCACTTTGGTTTCCTGTCTGAACTGGCTATGCTAATTTCTCTTTACTGTGCTCTTTCATGTGAAGGCTTATCTTCCCGATTTTAGGCATTTTTAGAACTGTAATTAAAACATCAAAACATTCACGAGTTCTTGTCTTTTTTTTAATCATTTGAATCACCACATGAACCCCCCCCCCCAATTCAACAAAACAAGGACCATTGGTGACTGTATCCTAGTCCGGCAGGGAGCAGTAAGGTGCAGTTTCCTTGTTTAGCCAACAGAAGGGGCCAGTGGCCTACAGTTGTGCCTCAGGGAGCGATGGGGAGCACCTCCCTCTGCTCTGATATGAGTGAATGAGGTCATGCTATCTCTGCAGGGCTTGGCTCAGGCACGCTGTCAACCATGTCAGTGACGTGGGAACGTTGCCTTCTATCCTACTGCTACACTGGACGTCCACATGGACCCCTAAGTTGACATGTGCAGGCTGACTCCTTTGTGGCACATTTTCCTGACTGACAATGCCATTGCCCGTTTTCTCCATACTTCATTAATTACTGATGGAGAAGTGGTGCTGTTCTCTGGTAGGTCCTTTCGCTGCTCCCCTTCGGGAGGAGTTCTGGAGGGAAGCTCCTGCACCTTAATGACAGCACTGTCTCATTCATAAATAGAGGCATCATTTATGAATGGCCTGGAAGACATCTAGTTGTCTTTTAGGCCCTGCCTACAGTACCTGGTGAGCTGATATCTGTATATGTTTTCCCGATGACAGGCCTGTTCCGTTCAAGCATGAAGCCGTATTTATTGGTTTCCCACACAAGTAATTTCTCTCTCCCTACAACTGGTCTGCTGTAACTCTCCAAAGGACGAGTGTAAGGATGGATGTTGGAGGGAGGAGGTAGTGGTGTGTCAGAGAGAGAGAGTGAGCGAGTGCGGGGGATAATGGGGAAGCATTGATTATGGCTGATAATTCAGAGCTTGATGTGGATAATGCAGTCGCTCTCTTCCAGCCCTGCCTGTGCACTCAGCCCCTGGGACCATAGAGGATATTGGGTTTACAGACTCTCGCTTTCTCCCCCTCTCTTTCGCTGTCTCTCTCACCCTCTGTATCAGAGAATGCATGCAGACACGTGTATAGTGTACGATTGGGTGTGTGTCTGTGCAGTACTAGTGTAGAATATTTCAAGTCTCTGAACTCACAGGGGGTTTTCCAAAGTAAATTGTTGTAGTATAATGCAGCTATAAAATATCTGTCCTCTTCTGTTAGTTTCTCTATTGTACCTAATCATTTGTTTTCATTATTTTCTCCCTCTTTCTGTCCTATTACCCAATTGGGAATGAGTGAGTGGCAGGTCTGTGGCAGCTCTGTGGCAGCTGGCCTCTGTTACCCTCTTATTCCACTGTTTCCCCTCTAACCAGGACCCCTGCAGTGGGTCAGTGGCACTTGCTCCCACCCCCCTTCTGACTACAAGACCCTGTGGGTCATTGTAAGAGGGGAACATTGTCACCTCCTAACTTAGTGTTACCCTTGATAAAGATGAGCCAAATAAACACAAAAAGAACACCACAGAGAGATTACCTGGTCTCATTTAACCTTGAGCCTATACCCATAACCCAACCTCATCTAACCCTATCATTCTAGAGCCTATACCCATAACCCAGCCTCACCTAACCCTATAATTCTAGAGCCTATACCCATAACCCAGCCTCATCTAACCCTACCATTCTAGAGCCTATACTCATAGCCCAGCCTCATCTAACCCTATCATTCTAGAGCCTATACCCATAACCCAGCCTCACCTAACCCTATAATTCTAGAGCCTATACCCATAACCCAGCCTCATCTAACCCTATCATTCTAGAGCCTATACTCATAACTTAGCCTCATCTAACCCTATTATTCTAGAGCCTATTCCCATAACCCAGCCTCATCTAACCCTATCATTCTAGAGCCTATACTCATAACTTAGCCTCATCTAACCCTATCATCCTAGGGCCTTATTTGTAAAATGTATTCAACACAAATGCAATTTTTGGTGAGGAAAAAGATAGGACACCCCTAAATTCATTAATTACTTAAAATGCATAAAATTAGAATCAGGTGCAAAAGATTAGAACATCGTTAGAAAGGATTGTGGAAGAGCTTGTCTTATTTAAACCTCAGACATTTATTTTGGATTGATCTTGATTCATATAAATCTTGAAAGGGATTAAAAAAAATCTCAGACAATTCGAAATCAGCCATTCTACTGTCCGGAAAGTTATTTACATGTGGAGAATATTTAAAACAGCTTCCAATATGCTCAGGGCAGGCCATCCTGGCAAGTCTAGCCTCCAACAATCCTAACATGCTATCTCTGGACTTACAAGTAGCTCTTGCCGCAGTTGATGTCAAAGTACATGCATCTACCATAAGAGAGACTACACAAGTTTGATTTGCATGGGAGATATGCAAGGAGGAAACCACTGCTGTAAAAAAAACATCAGTCCAGGACTAAAGTTTGCCAGAAAACACCTAGACGTAGACCAGGACTTTTGGAACAAAGTGCTTTGGACTGATGAATCCAAAGTAGAATTGTTTGGCAACAGTAACAGCAGACATGTGTGGCGCAAACCAAAGACAGCATTTGAGCACAAGAACATCATACCAACTGTGAAGCATGAGGGTGGAAATGTCAAGGTTTGGGGCTGCTTTGCTGCAGCAGGGCCTGGCCAGCTGACTATTATAGAATTCACTATTAATTATTTGTTGCATCAGAGGGTGCTTGAGGAAAATGTAAGACCATCTGTCTGAAATTGAAAGCTGAAGCAGATGTGGACTATGCAACATGATAATGACCCAAAACATTCCAGTAAATCTAGCAATGAATTGCACAAAAGAAAGAAATGGAAAGTTCTGGAATGGCCCAGTCAAAGGCCAGATCCTAATCCTATTGAGATGCTGTGGGTGATTTGAATCTGATCTTGCATGCAAGAAACCCTTCAAACTTCACAGAGCTGGATAAATTGCATGGTGGAGTAGGAAAAACGTTCTTCCAGTCGATGTCAGAGACTAGTGGATAGTTATAGGAAACGTCTTATTGAGGTTATTTCAGCCAGGGTAGAAATACCAGCTATTAGGGCATAGGGTGTCCTAACTTTTTCCTCATTAGGAAATCATTTGTTAAATAAATTATATCATCCTAAAAATCTCATTGTTTTTGGTTCAATTACATCACCTTGTAAATGTTGTAGCTTGTAAACTTGTATATCACGTTGTACCTATCTATGTATAGATATTATTTGAAATTAATCAATATTGATTTTTCCATATAGTGGGTAAAAAGTATTGAACACGTCACCATTCTTTTCAGTAAATATATTTCTAAAGGTGTTATTGGCACATTTTCACCAGATGTTGGTAACAACCCAAACCAACCAAGATATTCATTTGCACTGACAAGGAACAGGATCCCTGTCTAATTAATGATAGATGTTCAGCTGTTGTCTTGGCATTCCATAACTTTTTGCTCCTCCCTTTCGTCATATGTTCAATATGTTTTCCCTGTGTCCTTTTACATTATTACACATACGTTAATTTCTTAACTTATTTTCGGGGGATTACTTGGGTTGTTACCAACATCTGGTAAAAATGTTATGTCATTTGCACCTTTGGAAAAATATTTACTGAGAAGAATGGTGATGTATTCAATACTTATTTTACTGTATTTCTTAAAAAAAGAACAAAATATTTCATGGGGTGTCCTAATTTTTCTTATGGCTGTAGCTCCTATCAGTCTGTCTATACCCATTATAACCCTCACGTCCTGATTTAACCGATCCTCAGCATCCACAGTCCACCTTCTCTGGCCACACCCTAAGCAGGCGGCAGGCGGGCCTTGGGGAACCACTGTCAGCCAATGAGCATCGTCGCCCGGCTGGGATCAGAACAGTCTAAGAGCGCAATTTCATTTTCTAGAACTGCTGCGGGAAAGATTGTCAACTTTTTTATTTAATGTTTAATTATTTTAGCAAACTCGTGCTTGCAACCCTGGCTTTACCTAGACCTATCATTCTTTAGTCTGTACCCATAACCTGGCATTACCAAGCTCCTATCAGTCTGTTGTCTGTACCCATAACCTGGCATCACCAAGCTCCTATCAGTCTGTTGTCTGTACCCATAACCTGGCATCACCAAGCTCCTATCAGTCTGTTGTCTGTACCCATAACCTGGCATCACCAAGCTCCTATCAGTCTGTTGTCTATACCCATAACCTGGCATCACCAAGCTCCTATCAGTCTGTTGTCTGTACCCATAACATGGCCTCACCAAGACCTATCATTCTTTAATCTGTACCCGTAACCTGGCCTTACCTTGCCGATATCAGTCTGTTGTCTGTACCCATTATAACCCTGGCCTAACCAAGACCTCTCATTCTGTTGTCTGTTTCCATAACCCTGCCTCTACTATCATTCTTTATTCTGTAACCATCAAACCCCTGGCCTCCTAGCCCCTATCATTCTGTCTCAGTCTCTATCAGTCTGTCTGTACACATTAACCCTTTGACCCAGGATCCCTTAGCCCCTATCAGTGTGTAATCTGGATCAGTGCAGTGACCCTCCTCCCAGATCACCTTCATGTCAGCTTGTTTGACTTTTGACTTGGGAGAATGGCCTTGTTTGACAGCTGCCATGTCATTTCTCATTTTTCCTTCCGTCATCCTGAGTCCTCGCCACTTTGTGTTCTAATAAAAGAGATGACTATGCTCATCTTTCTTCCATATGATGTAATTATGTCTGTCTCTATCTCTTTAAACTTCCCCCTCTCTCCATATTCCTCCCTCTGCATAACATATTTTCCATCGATCATCTCACTGTTAACCCACCGTCCCTTCTGTCTTTCCATGGCACTCTGTGACCAAACCAGACCGGCGCGTGCATACACGTCCTTCATCATGCGCAAGAACATTATCAATCAAGGTAAATATACAATCCCCTCCACTATTCATGATGCCTAATTTACAAATGAGGCCTTACAGATTTGCAGCAACATTTCTTGGGCCGGGAAGTTGAAGATCAAGACGTGCCCATCTTGCCGGTCTGCTTCTCAGCCCACTTCTCATCCAGCAGGGAGGCATTTCCTGGTACATATTTGTTCAAAGGGGAGAACATTCTTTTGGCCAACAACCACTCTCGAGCTTGCGGGCACCTGAGTCGACCACTAGGAGTTGCTACACTGTGACTTGGCAGCTCTGCCACCCCTACCGATCCACTGTGGGCGGTGCTGAGACATTTGGCCCGGCCCTCTCCGGGTCCCCCGTGTGGTGTCGGTACGCCTTTACCTGGATCTGAACCATAGGTGGTTCTGGCCTGGCCCCCTCGGCATGAAACCAAAACCAAAGCAACTAAATTAATTTAGTGTCAAGTCAGAATATGAATGAGACCTTCATGGGTATTCGGATCCCTTGACATGCTCATCTGGTGAAACAAAAAGGTTTTGGGTTTGCTGCGGTATTACCTGCAATGCATTGTCAATGGACAGTTTGGAGGGAATGACTCAATAACATGTATGTGTCGTCCACATAAGATTTGTACCAGTCATTGTGTTAGTTCACCTTTCTGGTCCTCAATCTTACTGAATATTGTACATCATCCATCACTACCCCCATCTCTCTCTCTCACACACACACACACTTCTGTTTCTCCTTCCATCTCTCACTCTCGCTCTGGTGTTCGTTGGTTGGGGCTTGAAGGCTTAAGCCACTGATGCACTCCTGGCCATTAATAAAAGTTTTATACCTAGTCAGTCAGGAAATGCATCTGAGCCCAAGAGGCGACCTGCAGCCTCTCAGACGGACAGGAAATGTGTGTTTGGCTGTTTGCCAACCCTGCTATTTCTGGGGGTGGCCGGAGCCAATCAACAAGCCCTGGTCAATTAATGGAACACTGAAAAATGATGGAGGCGGGGAGGAGAGAAAGTAGAAGAGATTGCCTCAGACATTGGACTAAGGCGGCGCTGTAAGGATTCTGGAGGAGTTAAGGAGTGGTGATGATGGGGTGAGGTATTGCATCATGAGGAAGCTTATTATCTGAATAAAACAGCCAAAGTAGATTCTATAGCAGTGAATGAAACAGTCAGCATAGGTTATGTAGTATACAGTATATGAATAAAAACACATCCTGAGTAGATTCTGTATTATAAACCAAAGAAAGAATTGGTTCTATAGAACATGTGAATGAAACAGCCAGTGCAGCTTCTGTAGTATATAACAGCAGTGGTTTGTGTTGGTGCTGGTCTGCTTGATGTTTTATGCTTGTACATAATGGCGCTGGATAGCAGACATTTTGAGGGGTCCTGGCCTGATGTTATAAAATCGAAGATCTAAATACATACCCTGTGAGACTGATTTAAATCAATGTTAGTCTAGTACTAAGAGTAAAAGAAAAAAAGGTTGAGGGCAACATAATTACCTATGCCTTTTTTATGTATGTTATATACAGTACCAGTATAATGTTAGGATCCACCCATTCTAGTGAAGTGTCTCGTTTTACAAGTTTGATACAGTGCAGAGTAATGCTTTGCGAAAGTGAATTCCTCTGGTCATTGATAAATAATTACTGAACATGGTGAAAAAAAGTGGGACATGGGAGTGAAATAAATATTGTCCTTCACACATAAAAGGTGTTTCTATTTTTAGTGTAAGTATACCTGAACTTGGGGGCACAGATGGTAAAGGAGTGATCTAAAGTCGGGTTTAGCACACGGTTTAGATCTCCACCTCTAATCAAATTAGCCCTAAATAGCGATGTTAGGACTATTCATGTTTGGACCATAGCTATTGATTAATCTGGGTTGTATGGGTCTCCTACAAAGATCCGATAGCTGCCTTCCCTATCAACAAAAGTTATTCTGTGCTGTAAAGGACCTCCAGTCCATTGTAGATTTTCCACACCTCTTACTGTGTTGAAAAAAAGTTAGCTACGTTAGCCTGATATAGGAGTAATTTTTCATATTTTTTCAGTAATTTTTTCCATGAAGGTCAAGTAAGCATTCCTCTTATTTGCCATTATTTGGCAGTTGTGCATAGTGTGTTCCAAAAATATATCTGTGCATGTGCTTAACATATCAAGAGCCCCCTCCTTCTACACCTACACCAATTCCCCTCCCCCGAATTACCCTCCCGGACCATGTCTATCTACTGGAAACTCAAGGACAACAAATATTAATACTGTATATATAAACAAATTCTTAAGGTAAGTAAAAGTGACCACGGTAATGATAATTTCAGAAAACAATTACATTAGTTTGTAAATGATTGATTAGCAATGTGGACATGTGTGAGTGGGATACACACAATGTGGACATGTGGGATACACACATTGTGGACATGTGGGATACACACATTGTGGACATGTGGGATACACACATTGCGGACATGTGGGATACACACATTGCGGACATGTGGGATACACACAATAAGGACATGTGGGATACACACATTGTGGACATGTGGGATACACACATTGTGGACATGTGGGATACACACATTGTGGACATGTGGGATACACACAATGTGGACATGTGGGATACACACAATGTGGACATGTGGGATACACACAATAAGGACATGTGGGATACACACATTGTGGACATGTGGGATACACACATTGTGGACATGTGGGATACACACATTGTGGACATGTGGGATACACACAATGTGGACATGTGGGATACACACAATGTGGACATGTGGGATACACACAATGCCGCCGGAAGAAATTAATGGCTGTGAGCAGTGTGCGGAACGTTAACCAGGGCTTTTAACCATGATCCAACTCTGGCTTAGAACTCCCTATAGCCTTCTGTTCCTCCATTCCACCATCAGATCAGTCTGACACTGGCCCAGGTACATTCATTCCTTTATATTTTCAGTTTTCTCCTTTTAATCTGCCCTTTCAGCTTTCTGTCCAGGTGCCCAGGCATTACTGCTTGGATTCTGGGGCACTGTACCCCCAAGTGGGTTTCCTTAAGTTACTGTCAGCCAGACATAACCTCCAAGTACCTCCAGGTACCTCCTGCAAAACACTGACGATTTTGCAGGTTTTCCTACTTACAAAGCATGTAGAGTTCAATTATTTTTCATCATAGGTACACTTCAACTGTGAGGACGGAATCTAAAACAAAAATCCAGAAAATCACATTGTATGATTTTTAAGTAATTAATTAACATTTTATTGCATGACATAAGTATTTGATCACCTACTAACCAGTAATTATTCCGGCTCTCACAGACCTGTTAGTTTCTCTTTAAGAAGCCCTCCTGTTCTCCACTCATTACCTGTATTAACTGCACATGTTTGAACTCGTTACCTGTAGAAAAGACACCTGTCCACACACTCAATCAAACAGACTCCAACCTCTCCACAATGGCCAAGACCAGAGAGCTGTGTAAGGACATCAGGGATACAATTGTAGACCTGCACAAGGCTGGGATGGGCTACAGTACAATAGGCAAGCAGCTTGGTGAGAAGGCAACAACTGTTGGCGCAATTATTAGAAAATGGAAGAAGTTCAAGATAACGGTCAATCACACTCGGTCTGGGGCTCCATGCAAGATCTTACCTCGTGGGGCATCAATGATCATGAGGAAGGTGAGGGATCAGCCCAGAACTACATGGCAGGACCTGGTCAATGACCTGAAGAGAGCTGGGACCACAGTCTCAAAGAAAACCATCAGTAACACACTAGGTCGTCGTGGATTAAAATCCTGCAGGGCACGCAAGGCCCCTTTGCTCAAGCCAGCGCATGTCCAGGCCCGTCTGAAGTTTGCCAATGACCATCTGGATTATTTGGAGGAGGAATGGGAGATGGTCATGTGGTCTGATGAGACAAAAATAGAGCTTTTTGGTCTAAACTCCACTCGCCGTGTTTGGAGGAAGGATGAGTGCAACCCCAAGAACCCCATCCCAACCGTGAATCATGGAGGTGGAAACATCATTCTTTGGGGATGCTTTTCTGCAAAGGGGATAGGACAACTGCACCGCATTGAGGGGAGGATGGATGGGGCCATGTATCGCGAGATCTTGGCCAACAACCTCCTTCCCCCAGTAAGAGCATTGACGATGGGTCGTGGCTGGATCTTCCAGCATGACAACGACCCGAAACACACAGCCAGGGCAACTAAGGAGAGGCTTCGTAAGAAGCATCTCAAGGTCCTGGAGTGGCCTAGCCAGTCTCCAGACCTGAACCCAATAGAAAATCTTTGGAGGGAGCTGAAAGTCTGTATTGCCCAGCGACAGCCACGAAACCTGAAGGATCTGGAGAAGGTCTGTATGGAGGAGTGGGCCAAAATCCCTGCTGCAGTGTGTGCAAACCTGGTCAAGAACTACAGGAAACGTATTATCTCTGTAATTGCAAACAAAGGTTTCTGTACCAAATATTAAGTTCTGCTTTTCTGAGGTATCAAATACTTATGTCATGCAATACAATGCAAATTACTTACTTAAAAATCATACAATGTGATTTTATGGATTTTTAGACTCCGTCTCTCACAGTTGAAGTGTACCTATGATAAAGATTACAGACCTCTACATGCTTTGTAAGTAGGAAAACCTGCAAAATCGGCAGTGTATCAAATACTTGTTCTCCCCACTGTATATACAATGTGGAGTTGACTGGAGCTGGGTAACTGTATAAAAAAGGGGGAGGTGACTGGAGCTGAGCGAAGGTATATGCTGTATGAACATTACTGGAGCTTTGTGAAAGTATTGTGGAGGTTTTGGAGTTTCATGGGGGTATACACATTATGAAGATGACTGGAGCTGTGTGGGCGTATATACTTGATGGAGATTACTGGAGCTGTGTGGAATTATATACTTTCTGGAGTTGATTGGCGCTGTAGTGTTATCTATAATATCGAGATGGCTGGAGCTTTGTGGAGGTATATACTTTATGAAGAGGACTAGAACTGTTTAAGTATAGTGTTTACTTTATGGAGATGACTGGTGCTGTGTGGAGGTATATAATATATAGAGATGACTGGAGCTGTGTGGAGGTATATACTAAATGGAAGTGACTGAAGCTGCATGGAGGTTTATACTATATGGATGTGACTAGAACTATATGAAGGTATATGCTATATGGGGCGAATGGAGCTTTGTGGAAGTATATACTGAAAGAAATTTGCTGGAGCTGTGTTGAGGTATATAATTAGAAAAGATGACTGGAGCTGTGTGGGGGTATAAAATACATTGAGGTGACTAGAGCTGGATGGAGGTATGTATAGAGATGACTGAAGCTGCATGGAAGTATAAACTATTTGAAGGTGACTGGAGCTGTGTGGAGGTATATAATATATGGAGGTGACTAGAGCTGTGTAGGGGTATATACTATATGGAGGTGACTAGAGCTGCATAGAGGTATATACCATATGGAGATGACTAGAGCTGCATAGGGGTATATACTATATGAAGGTGACTAGAGCTGCGTAGAGGTATATACCATATGGAGATGACTAGAGCTGCATAGGGGTATAAACTATATGGAGGTGACTAGAGCTGCGTAGAGGTATATACCATATGGAGATGACTAGAGCTGCATAGGGGTATATACTATATGGAGGTGACTAGAGCTGCATAGAGTTATATAATATATGGAAATGACTAGAGCTGCATAGGGGTATATACTATATGGAGGTGACTAGAGCTGCATAGAGGTATATAATATATGGAAATGACTAGAGCTGCATAGAGGTATATAATATATGGAAATGACTGTGTTGAGGTATGTACTGTGGAATAGTCTGTCACACAGAACCTGCTGAGTAAGACAAGAGGCCGGGGCAGGCTGGCCGAACTGAAGGGCCTGAATTATACATTTGACAGCAAAAATATTATTCATGATCAATATTAATATTGACAGTTTATCATCATTGCAGGATGTTGCTGACATGACTTTCCAGAATGAGACAGGAAATACACAAGTTAGCCAAAGAACCAACATATAGCAAACATTAAAGCAAACAGAGCAAATATATTTGCTGTGAAAATGATTTAGAAAGAAGGTCGGGAAACTACGTCTACTGGTGGGAAAAAACAGAACCAATGATCGACTTGGAGGACACAGGACCAGTGATTATCTGGTATGAAGAAAATTTGGTTGAATCGTTATAATGTTTTCTTGATGAAATTCTAAGAATTCCTCTTCACCGCCATGAATCCCAAATAGTGATAGCAAACAATATCCTGACGTTGTGTAATTCCGTAACCTGAGCCTGAGATTAATCAATGAAGTAAAAATGTTAATAACTTAAACATATTTTACAGTCAGAACGCACTGCATGGCTGAAAGTGTTTAATCAAGCTGTGTTATGAGATAAAAATAATTAATTTCAAGTAACCTATAGATGGTTAGCTGGTCAGCTAGCTAATTTAATTTCAGGCATTTGTTTCAAGATACATTTCGATTAAGCGGCAACATAAGTTTCTACTAATTTCCAACCTCAT
>JACXGK010000512.1:89043-105797 GCA_016801125.1 Novumbra hubbsi
TGTAATCAGGAGGCAAAACAACCAGTACAGACTATCTTCATGTAATCAGGAGGCAAAACAACCAGTACAGACTATCTTCATGTAATCAGGAGGCAAAACAACCAGTACAGACTATCTTCATGTAATCAGGAGGCAAAACAACCAGTACAGACTATCTTCATGTAATCAGGAGGCAAAACAACCAGTACAGACTATCTTCCCTCAATCCTCCAGTGATGTCAATGTTTAAAAATACAAAACCTGTATAGAAAATAATGAACATTTGCAGAAAAGAAGGTTTAGTGTACAGTGTTTAATTTGGATTATAACGTTAGGGTTTTTTAAAAAGTAGGGGATTTTGTTGAAGTAGATGTGTTTTTTTGTTCTTCCTCAGGTTAAGAGAGAGGAAGAGAAGACACTGTATGTGCGTGCATGCGTGCGTGCGTGTGTGAGTGCAGACAGCTGGAAAAGGAGATGATGGGAATGGTATCTCAGAGGTCAGGGGTTAGCAGAGAGGTTTAACACACTTCCTGCTGCCTGGCTGAAAACACTCCTCTCCTCCTTTCCTCTCTGGAATTCATCCACCTCGAACAACTATTTTTGTCAAATACTTTAGTCAACTACTTTCCTCTGCAGTTTCCCTACTATCTCAGTCACTGTCTCTCTCTGCTTTTCCATTCACAACACTCTTCATTCTATCCTCAACTGAGCTGTTTCTGCTCAATTTCTTACCAAGCCATAACTGTTCTGTTTTTCCATTTCAGTTTTATCCCTGACAAGCCATAACTGTTCTATTTTTCCATTTCAGTTTTTATCCCGGACCAAGCCATTACTCTCCAATTCTTCAATTTCAGTTATATCCCTGAATAAAACCGAGCCACTACTTTATGTCTATCAATTTCTGTTATATCACTCACTGCTTTTTGTTCTATCCATGGAGTTTTAGTCTGTTGCTCAACACACCACGTCTGTCCTTTACTTTACCAAACCGTTTCTGTTCCTATAGTTTTACTATAGTACAGCACACGCCCACTCTGACCCTCTCTTTCTGTTCATAATGCTCTAGTACCCCTCTCTATGCCCTCAGTTAATCAATAATCGGGGTGCATCCTGCCCTGTCTATAGATCCGTCCTGTCAATCCATGCAGCCTGGCCCGGCAGGCTTCTCCAGAGCGGAATGGCTACAGGGAGCGCACAGTGAAGCCGACCCCAGTCCCACAGTGTATTGAGTGGGTGCCATAGTGAAATGTTACTGCGACTACTGTATATTGGTTGGTGTGGTACTGAAATGCTTCATGGTAAGTTGCCCTAGCGCTACACGCATGTCATGTTGGCCTATCTAATTCAGCAGTGAGTGTATTGAGTGTGTGCCACCGTGGGCTGTTCAGAGAGACACGTGAGTCAGGCAGAGAGGCCACACAGCCATGTGGATCATATCCTGTGGATCATATCTGGGATTTGCTGGAACAGGATGTAAATCCTGACTGCTGAAGAGTGCGTGTATCTCTCTTTTCAGTGAGAGGACGTGTTTGTGTGTGTCATTGTACTCCTTGCAGATGTTCTTGATTGTGGCTTTGCATTATTCTCCAGAGCTTTGACAACCCCCCCCCCCCAACCCCTCTGGCTGGGGCCTGTGGAAGGCTGAGGTGGCCTAGGGGATATGGTGTAGACCTGCATTAACCAAATATTTGTTTTTGTTCACATACTTGATCTGCATTTAATCAAGGTTGTCTGATGCAACAGAACTATTGAAAAAAACCAAAACATGCCAGCAGGCAGGCAGGGTCACTCCATCAACCAACCTAAGTGGAAAGAATACATCTTGTAAATGAACCCTGGTGACAGAACTAGGAGTACATCTAGCTGGGGTGGGATGATTCTCACAGTGATGGAGCTGATCTGGGGTCGGGTCCTCTGAGGGTTCCCGCATTTCCCAACCAGTTTGTTTTTGCTCAAGTGCTTGGCCTGCTGCCATCTCCCTGGGTCCTGGGCCTTGTCTGGATCTGGGTCTGTATCTGGATGCCGCACCCCAGATATTATAAGAGACCCAGATGTTTATGTCGTTCACTTGAACAGTGTTTTGTTCTTCCATAGCTAGTCTGTATTCAGCTCTGCAATGCACTGTAAAGGCATTCTCTGGATGCGCTGATGATGTAAACATTTCAATTGGACTGGAAGATAAATATTAACGACATTTACTGAGTTCAGGTTTAGCATGTGGAGAGAGTAGACACATGCTGAGAGGCTGCTTTGCTTTAGCATTATGTTAGATTTTTGCTTTGCATTCACCTTCAATCCATACCAAAGATGTTGATTGAGAAATGTTGAGAAACAAGTGCACTGTGGCCAAGATTTTGTCTGCGATAGCTGACTGTCATGGTGCTGAGAGAGCGGCTCTCAGACCTCCAGGATGTCTGCTTGACTCTTGTTTCGGAAATTATGTCTCTCATGGCTGTTCAGCTCAGAGGTCTGCTATGGCGACAGGTTTGGCCCCTGCTATCGAGACAGGTTTGGCCCCTGCTATTGAGGCAGCTCTGGCCCTCTCTCTTCTGCTCTGGATGCTGCTGCAAGGGCCATCATATAGGAGTCATCGTATGGACGACTTCTAACACAACCTATGTGATTACAGCAATAGTTTCCCTTGAGACATCAGTTGTTTGACTGACATCTGAGAATCAAAGACTGATGATCTGGGGGCCCGCTCACACCGCTGCAACCTTCCCGTGATTGGAATTCCTGAGGGGCTAGAAAGTGGGGACCCGGTGGGATTTATGGCAGATTTTTGCAGAACTGCTAGGTACCACCCTGATTCCTATTCAACTGAAATTGGACAGGGCTAACTGTTGCTTCGGGTTGCGGCAACAGCACCAGGCTGTGGGTGTTTATCAGATTTGCCGAAGGCAAAACCGAGACCTACTACACTTGCACATTCAAAATGTGTTCATTTTCCCTGAACTCACATCTACTGTCGCTAAAAGAAGACATGCATTCTTTGAAGTGAAACACAGCCTATATGAGAAGAAATTCAAATTCTCTCCGCTTGAACACAGAGGGGAGAGACTGCAGTACGACTCCCACAAGGATGCTCAGCGTTTTTTAGTTTTGTTAACCGTTGATCTCCATCAAGGGTATAATGTGACATTACTTTTCTACTAGTTATTTCTTTGTGACAAGTCAGCAGGTGGTATCGGCTCCTAATCGGATACTCTTCATGGCCCCTGTTGGTTGTGCTTTGTACTCTGCTGTTCCTGAACAGTGTCTGTTGTGATCTGTTGTGAATGCTATGGGGCCTCGCCACAATGGGATGAGGTGTCTCTCTGCTGCTTTCACCAAAGGTGTGTACAATGTACTTCTTCTTCTCCAATGTGCATCTCTCTTTATCTGTATTGAATGCATTTTTATCGACCAGGAAATGCTTACAAATGTGACCTCATCCTGATTATTTACCCATAATATTTGACCATGGTCCCCCGGCCCTTGACACGGTCTTTTCAGAACCACCTTGTTCTCCTCACTGTTGAGTGTTTTAACTCTCTTCTATCATATGCGGCCTTCTGAGAGCTAATTTCCACTTCCATTGATAAGTGTCTTTTTTAAGTCAGAATGAATTTACTTCACACTCTCTGTTGTGGGAATCTCTTAAGGCCTACCTACGAGGCACTGCAGCTGACTTCGATTCCCCTCTAAACAACAACAACAGCCTTAAAGCAGGTGTGCAGTCTATCAAGTCAATGCAGTGTAGTAAAGCTCCAGGGCCCGGTGGGTTTCTTTAAGACAAGTCAGGCCAAGTTAGCACCCTTGCTATTGTCTATGTTCAATGAATCACTGGATTATGGCTTGTTGCCTCTGACTCTTGCGCAGGTAAAAATTGTACTTCTTCTTAAGAAGGGGAAAGATCCTACTTTGTGCTTTTTATTTAGGCCCCTGAGCCTCCTCAAGGTCGAAGGGAAGGTGCAGGCTAAAGTGATGGTGTAGTGTCTGGAGGAGGTCCTGCCTTAAATCATATCAGAGGAACAGACTGGTTTTATTAAGGGAAACCACCTTTTTTTCAATCCAGACGTTGTGCAATAATATTTATTCCAAACAGTTCTCCAAATTTCCTGAGGTGGTAGTCTCTATAGATGCGTAGAAGGCATTTGACAGAATGCAATGGGAATACCTTTTTGCTGTTCGTAAGGCGTTTTTCTGGGGAAAAGATTTGGCTCATGAGTCTGTCTCTTGTATATATATCTCCACTGGCCAGTGTCTGTAATAGTGACACCCATTCTAATTATTTCTGCCTTGAATGCGGTTCTAGGCAGGGTTGTCCTCTCTCCTCTTTGTTGTTTGCCCTAGCTATTGAGCCCCTTTCATTAGCTCTTTACAGGGTGTATCCTGGGAGGGGGTTGATCGCAGAGTACCAAATAAACATATAACGACAACCTATGTCAGTAACCCTGCAACCTGCTTACCATTCAGCCTCTATATTATGGAGGATGTTTGCTCCTAATCCTTTTACAAGTTGAAATTCCAGAAGAGTGAGTGCTTCCCAATCAATCTGACAGTGCTGCAGCTTAAGCTGACTGACTTGCCCTTCTAATTTAGCTGCACTGGTTTCACATACCTCAGAGTAAAGGTGACACATTCACTACCTGCCCTTTTCTCTGCAAACTATGCTCTCCATATTGTGCAAATTAAGTCTGACTTTGAGGGATGGGTTAGCTTACCTCTACCACTTATAGGGAGGATCAGGCAGGTATCTAATTTATTTCGGGTGGTAAGGCACCCAGAGTCTGTAAATACTGCGGAGATGCATGTTTAGTGGTGGACAAGCATATCCTTACACTCTCTCCTACTACTGGGCTTCCAATTTTCTGAAATTGTAATTTTGGTTGCTCCCTCAGGACACCCCATGGTGCCACCTTGATGGCACACTTTTGCATCTCTACGTCTCCCCATTTCACATGTTCCTCTGGATCCACTTTGGGCCCTGTTGGAATCACCTACTACTCCTGTCCCTAATAGAGAATGCTTTCTTACCCTGGAAAATAAAAGGCCTTAAGACCTTTCAGGACTTGAAAATGAGGTTTCTCTAGTTTCCCTGACGTAGCCACTAAGTATTCTCTGCCTCCATCACACATTGTTTTCCGAAATCTCCAGATTCAGCACTTTTGGGGAGACTGGGGTGGGGGGTGGATGAAGGACATTGGGGTGGGGGGCGGATGAAGGGGATTGGGGTGGGGGGCTCTGGATGGGTGGATGGGTTGCTGGATGGGAGGTGTTCTAAAGTTGTCTCTTTACCCCTGGAGGGCGGAAAGGATATATACTGTTACAACTTCTGTACTCACTCTACTGCACATTAACAACTGATGTCTCACAATGCCTCTTTCAAAGTTTTTAGATGATGCCACTATGGTCAGTCTCATCACCAAGGGCGATGTGAGGTCAATGTGCAAGGTGGTAGTTGACTTTAGGAAATGCCCCCTCCCCACTTAACCAACCTTTCAGTGTCTGCAGATCTATCAAGGTAATGTCATGTAATCTGACATTTTATGCTGGTTGGTGCTCTCCACTCTTTATGGCCTACATTTCTCTCTTTTACTAGGTATTCTCTCACTATCACATGTTTGAAACATGTAGAGAATTGCAAGTAGGGTATAGGCCTTTTAGAATGTTGCCCTGTTGTCGGTCACTGCACCTCACTGTTGTGTAACATTAGACAATGAAAAGAATAGACAATGGGATCATCTCATGTCCTACTTTATAGTGGAGCAGGGATGGGAGAGGACTGGAAGCAGGAACAGGAGCCAGGGTGGCGGCAGAGGCTTGTCGGACCTCCCCTCTATGGGTTGCAGCAAAGTCTTATTGTCCCACCTCTCCAGTGCTGGCAGTAGGGACCCATTGCCCAACTCTTCACCCGTGTGAGGAGTACGGGGCTTGACTACCCGCTTCTCTGGTGGTGGCAGTGAGGACCCTCAAGAATCTAGGAACCCACAGCCCCCCCCGATTGTTTTGGGTAGCTTTGGGTCTGGTTGTCACTGTTGCCTCCAGTGCCACTACCAGGGTAGATGCTGAGCTGGCACCAGTGCGTGATGGTAGTATGCTGGCACCAGGACTGGCCAGCTCTTCAGCGGGTGAAGGGGTCGTACTTTAATAAATAAAAAATTGTCATAGACGAAAATGCAGACAGACCTTCTGTAAAACAGCTAACTGCAAATAATGGCAGACTAGGGCAGGATGAACAAGGGGGCCAACAAGGCACAGGTGACTGGACTTACAGAGTATTCGGAAAGTATTCACAGTGCTTCACTTTTTTCACATTTTGCTGTTACAGCCTAAATGGACTAAAATATTGTTTTCCCTCCAAATTCTACACACAATACCCATAATGATAACATTAAAAACATGTTTTGAAACTTTTGCAAATGTATTAAAAATGTAAAACAAAACCACATGTACATAAGTATTCACAGCCTTGCCAGGACACTAAAAATGTTGCTCATGTGTGTCTTGTTTCCAGTGATCGTCTTTGAGATTTTTCTACAACTTGATCGAAGTCCATCTGGGGTAAATTCAGTTGATTGGGCATTATTTGGAAAGGCATACACCTGTCTATATATGGTCCCACAGTTGACAGTGCATGTCAGAAAACCGTGCAATGAGTACCAAGGAATTGTATGTAGATATTACCGAGACAGGATTGTATTGAGGCACAGATCTGGGGAAAGGTCCAGAAAAATGTTTAGAACCACCATGGTAACGATGGTCACTCTGACAAAGCTCCGGTGTTGCTCTGTGAATAGAGAAGAATCTTCGCCAGCACTCCACCAATCAGGTCTACATGGTAGAGTGGCCAGACAGAAGCCACTCCTCAGTAAAGGGCACGTGACAGCCCGTCTGAAGTTTGTCAAAATGCACCTGAAGGACTCTCAGACCATGACAAACATAATTATCTGGTCTGATGAAACAAAGATTGAACTCTTTGGTCTGAATGCCAAGTGCCATGTCTGGAGGAAACCAGGCACCGCTCATCACCTGGCCAATACCATACCTACAGTCAAGCATGGTGGTGGCAGCATCATGCTGATGGGAGGTTTTTCAGCGGCCGGAACTGGGAGACTAGGATAGAGGGAAAGATGAATGGAGCAATGTACAGAGACATCCTTGATGGAAACCTGCTCCAGAGCGCTAAGGACCTCAGACTGGGGTAAAGGTTCATCTTCCAACAGAACAACGACTCAAAGCACACAGCCAAGATAATAAAGGAGTGGCTTTGGGACAACTCTGTAAATGTCCTTGAGTGGCCCAACCAGAGCCTAGACTTGAACCGGATTGAACATCTCTGGAGAGATCTGAAAATGGCTTTGCATCGACGCTCTCTACCTAGCTTTAGCTAATACCAAAAGTGGTGCAATAATTATTTTCTGTCTTTCTTTTTCTATCACAGGTGGGTGAAGTGTGACACAGACATACATGCATACAGTGGCATAGCTGTACGTACATGGGCCCGAAAATGCAAAGCCAAGAGCACCCTCATGAAGTTACTTTTTGCTCAGCTTAGATGCAGAGTGCTAGCAGGGGTTGTTCACATGTCAGATCAGGTATGATGTTAAACTTGCAAAACAATCTTAATTTATAGTAGCGTATATAGCAAATGATCCCACTGATGGTGCAAATGATCCCATTTTGCATCTTAAAAACTGAATATTTTATTTTCTTGTAATAATTAAGCTACGCTACGGCACGCAAATAAACAAAAAGCCTCTTCCCTTAAAAAAATTGGTGAGACAAAGAGCTTGTGGGACAAAGAGTGTGTTACTGAGAAGCTTGTTTTTAACAGTATTTTTTGCATACAATAAACTTCCTTCAATGTTTATGGTCAGATCATGACTTAACATAAGAAAGAGGATATCGGTCTTGCTGCACTCAAATCCAAGTGAGATTTTGCTTTTGCATTTGACTGAACCCATCCGAAGGTAATGGGAGCTGTCATGATGACCACAAGGAAAAAAAGGATGAAGTGCCTTGCTCAAGGACAGAATAGCACTTTCACCTAGCCAACAGTGTAGCTGAGTTTGGCCATGCCCGAAAAAACATTATTTCATACAGGAACATCTTTTGTCAAAATGAGACTATACCAGTTCTTAATATTTCATGATTGACTGTGTTGACTCCGTGTATTCTGTCACTAAATGTCTGTATTGGCGCCCCCATATCAACTGCAATTACAATTCTAAATATGTATAAATATGTATTCTGAATGTGTGTTTTCTTGTTTAAGGCAGTGCTTTTGTTAATGCTTGTGTAAACATATGTGTTATTTGTCTTGAAACAGGAAACACAGCTGCATTCCTTACATTTTTTTAAATGTCACAAAATGCTGAGCACATTGATTCAACCGGACACTGCCATTGCCCTGGAAGGGAGGTCTAGGATATGGGTGCTAGTGATGATGGGGGAGTGAATGAGAGCAGTGGTGGGAGCTGGCTTTTCATATTCTGTTAGTCATTGTTTGTGTCAAATGTTTTCTACTGTTTGTGTGTGTGTGTTTGTGTGTGCCTCTGAGCCCCCAACTATTAGTCAGTTTCCCTTCATCTATGAATGGGAGAGAGACCGGGATAGATATGGGCTACTTCAGGTGAAACAGTCCAGTTGTATATAGAGATGTTAATCTAAATGG
Organism: Novumbra hubbsi; assembly: GCA_016801125.1. Classification (NCBI taxonomy): domain Eukaryota; kingdom Metazoa; phylum Chordata; class Actinopteri; order Esociformes; family Umbridae; genus Novumbra; species Novumbra hubbsi. The sequence goes on from JACXGK010000512.1 coordinate 97,682, forward strand.
ACACTGTCCTCTCTGGGAGAGGGGAAGGAGACACAAGGTTCCGGTAAAGATAGAATAGACGTTGAGATAGCACACGGAGACGGATCAAATGACTGACGGACGGATGACTACCACTATTTTCACCAAACAGGAATCACTCCCTCTCTGTGATAGCTGGGATTTGTTGGCCACCCTGAGAGAGGGTTAGATGATCTAGTCGTTCTTCCTATAATCCCCTGGTTCTCCTCTCCTTTCTACTCTCATCTATTCTTCTCCATGTCTCTGTTTTTCCTCTATGGCTTTATGCCCAGTTATGGCCATTACGCAGAAAGGAAAATGGAAGAGGATATGTGGTTATTTGTGCACTTGTGAGTGTGTGGGTGTACAATAGAGTGTGCATTTCTATACTTATTTGTGTGTTTTAGCTTACACCCAGTCTGTAGGTCTAATCCTGTATATTCTCTCTGTGACCTCAACAAGGTATCACAAATTCCCTGCATTCCATGAATTTCCATGAACTTCAGACTCAAATGTTTTTCTGACAGTTTACCCACCTTTAATAGTAAAACAAAAGTACTGAAAGCTTTTCTTTTTGCTTTTTTACTGTGATAATTGTATCGTAACTGATCAGATTTTAGCCACTAATTGATTTATTTTATTTATTTATTGCTAAACCACTTGGTAATATCATTGTACATAAAAACATATCTTGGTATTACATCATAAAGATCAAGGGGTTTAACTGTTTTTTTTTAACTGGGTTTAATTTTTCCAAGGTCTTAATTAGTCTATGAATCTAAGGAAAGAATGAAAAAAACATGAAATTGGCCGGGCTGAATACAAAGGCTTTATGCCATGGTATTATATTTAGTAGATCTGAATCATTGAAATATACCATGGTCTTAGATTTGTCCCATTATTATACTAACATACAAATACCATGGCATTTCATCATAGTGCAAGGAGGTTGCCTATTGATTAAAAGCATTGAGTCAGTAACTAAAAGTTTGCTGGATCAAATCCCCGATCCCACAACCTGTTTTAGGGATTTGCTCCAGGACGGAATAGGACAGAACAGCACATTATATTTTCCTTTGACTGAGAAGTTGTTTCAGAAACTTAGTCAAACATCTAATTTTGAAGGTGAGTAGTGTACGTGAACTAAACGATGTGTATGTAATCAACCATGAAAAGTATGACCAGACCTGTTCTTAGACATAACACAGCTAAATACCATTGAGCTCAACTAGCTATGTCGGTATTGAATTACTTTGGATTGTTAGTTTGCATGGGTTTATTAAGTGGCAACAACAGTCAGAATCAGAAACAAATCCTAGAAGACACTTATCGGCTTTCTGTTTTTAACCAACAGCTTAATTCCTACCCTTCAACACCTTCTACGGGGCCTCTCCTTAACTCTCCATGCAGGAAAACAGTCATCTGTGCTAGTCAGGGAAGAGCGTCAGCATCCGATAGGCCGGTGGGAGGAACTTGGAAAGAACATGTTTGATGTCAGCGGCGGTGGCACTGTATTTTGGCATGCCTGGGGAACAAAAGCCTTGGGTATATTTAGGTCCTGCCAGGAAGCAGGATGAGAGGGAAGCTGTAGGGACGGAGTAGTGCTCCTGACTTTCCCACAGTCCAGGCCGGAAAAGCCTGGACACAGGGTCTGACAGCTGCTCCACAGGGCCTGGGGTTGCCTGTTTGGGGACCGGTGAGGCCCCAGAGGAAGGAAAGGTCACGGTGCAATCCCCCCTCCTCATCCTTCTTCCCTTTCCCCTATCCTCGCTCTCTTTTTTTGCTCTTCTGGAGAAGGACATTGGTACACACACACAGGCTCACACATACAACAAACACACGCATGCCAGCAAAAGAGTTTTCTTCCCAGACTGCCTCAGTGAAGAAGGGAATCACTGTGGGAATCGCCGGAGGTCCCACACTGATTACACTTAGAATGTTTTAATTCTCTGTGTAGTTCGGCGATCTTCAGCATATCTTCAGAAGTCAGCATATCTTTAGCTTTACATTATTGCTGGAAGTCTTCTGGTACAGTGGCCAGCTCCTCCTAAAAAAAAATATAGCGTCTCTACTAAAGCTGGGTTTTTTGTCATATATTTTAAAAGCTAGTCATCATTTATTTATTTATATAACAGATTAATAATCAAAAGATAATCATACAAGACGGTTATCTATCCATTTACTCCGTCTTTCCCTGTTGTAGCAAAGACACAATGTTGTAGCAATAATAATGTTGTTTCGGCCCCATTACATATTTTCTAGGTGTATTGTCTTGTGTGCTCTGATTATCTGTACTCATTTTCAGTCCACCCGTCCAGCTCCTTCAAACTCTTGATATGCAGCCTCAGTCAGGAAGTGAAGATGTTTTCTGAAGCTGTCAGCTAAGCTCTCCTGACGGTTTTCAGTTGGACACGCCCCCTTGTGGTTAGGTTTCAGGGTTTTCAGTAGGACACGCCCCCTTGTGGTTAGGTTTCAGGGTATTCAGTGGGACATGCCTCCTTGTGGTTAGGTTGAGACATGACTGCCTAAAACGAACTGAGCTGATCTACTGGTCACAACCCCCTTTATCATCTTAGCAATGAACCTCAGAATGAGTAACCAAATAACAAAAACATTCTAAAATGGTAAAAACTTTATATTGGTTGGTATTTCAAGTTTCTCTCAACAGTTTAGGACATTGTGGATAATTACGATACTTGGGTTTAATCCTGTGCTTTAATCCCTTTCTGACTGGAAAACATGGCAATTACAGTGCCTTTCAAAACAGTGACAACAATAACCATATGCACTTTGGAAACAAACACATGAATGCAGAGAAGATGCAGATGAAAACAGACAATTGCTAATTATAGAGCACAATTACAGAGTACAACATGGGATATACACTAGATGGTGTTTGCTTGCTAGTGCACCTGTGTGTTTGTTTTGTAACTAACTTACTAACTGTTAGCCATGACATCATGTTTGATTCATAAACAAATTGCATTTTGTTTAAGTCATCAATACTGTTCCCATTGTGATAAAAATGCAGTCAGACAGGTGAATGCCATAAAGAAACACATTTGTTCAACCACCGAACAAAATACAAATAAAACCTTTGTTGCGTGTAACCCACGCATCACATTTTAGATCACATTTTTAGATCACATTTTTTATCAGAAACGGCATTCCTACCATCCTCTACAAATCCTTTACTCCACTTGGATCTCAAGTGAGTACAGTAGATCAGCTAAGTCAAGTCCATTCTCCCTGGAATGCCAAGTGTTGATGTTAACTGGACCAGAGTAGGTGAAGTAATTCAGGTAACCATGGGGTGGCAGTATTGCCACATTTAATCCTCATCAACAAGCAGCTTCAGCAAGTAGTGAGGCTATGTTGTGGCCCGGAATAGGTTGGCACTTTACAGAGATGTATAATCAGTAGTGGTAATGTAATATAAATCATTTATATAAAGTCTCCTAGAGTGTTAGCTTAGCATGAGGCTGTGCTTGATACACATAAACATATTTGTCATGTTTAAAAAATGTATCAGACTATCTGTTTCTTTATTTTGGACGTATCATTCCGACATCTGCTTCTATCTGTGCAAACATATTAAACATATCGGAGCCAACAGTATTGCATGAGCTGAAGAATCCTTACTAATGGAAACAAGACTAACATAGAGTCAGAATGTATCCTCGTGAACTTGTGATTGTGTAAGGTCTGTGTGTGACCTTATATTGGTGAAGTTGTTGTGGCCCTCAGGGAACTGCAGTGTGCTGTCTTATGCTGTATTATCCTAGGCCCAGCTAGGATATCGCTGGCCATACCCCCTCCTCAGTTGATGTCATACACTGCGTGAGTGACAGCTAGCCTCCCTCAGCGCTACTTATTGATCAGGCAAAGGCTCTGATAGCAGATGCCACCTTCCAGACTATGTATGTGTTTGTCAGAGAGAGAAGAAGAGCCTGAAAGAGAGAATGCACCAAAGAGGGTACTATCTGCCTATCTTCCCTAAGGAGAGACAAACAGAGAGAGTTAGGATACAGGAACATAATGGATGGAGTTAGTATACACAATGATAAAGAGCAGTGGGGGTAAAGGATACAGGAATATACGAGACAGAGAGCATTCGTTTCCAGAAGGATACAGGACAGAGTAAGTAAGTATACAGGAGGATACAGGACACAGAGAGATAGGATAGAGGAGATACAGGACAACGAGAGATAGGATAGAGGAGATACAGGACACTGAGATAAGATAGAGGAGATAACGGACGAGAGAAAGGATAGAGGGGATACAGGACAGAAGAGTAGAATAGAGAAGATTCTGGACAGAGTACGTACACAGGGGATTCCGGGCACAGAAAGATAGGATACAGGAAGATACAATGCAGGTGACCACGGGTAAGACCACTGGTGGTCTCTCTCTTTCTGTAGAGACAGTCAGGGCTCAATAGCTCTATTATAAATACATGATAACATTTCCCTGAGCTATTCTCCTACTGTATCAGCAAAGTAAAACGTTTGATGCTGTGGATTAGGATGAATGAATGGCGGACAGCATGTGTGCTGAGCTGACGGCTCTGTACCTGTTTTATATCTCTTTCTTTCGTCTGTGTGTGTTACTAGATAAGTCCATCACTTTTAGGATGTATGTGTAGGTTCAACTACATGAATCCATCTGTTTTAGAATTTATGTGTTTGTTCTATTAGATAAGTCCATCACTTATAGGATGTATTTGTTTGTTCTTCTGTATAAGTCCATCAGTTATAGGATGTATGTGTATGTTCTACTGTATTAGTCCATCCTATAGGATGTATGTGTATGTTCTACTGTATAAGTTCATCATCTATATGATGTATGTGTATGTTCTACTGTATAAGTTCATCATCTATAGGATGTATGTGTATGTTCTACTGTATTAGTCCATCAGCTATAGGATGTATGTGTATGTTCTACTGTATAAGTCCATCATCTATAGGATGTATGTGTATGTTCTACTGTATAAGTCCATCAGCTATAGGATGTATGTGTATGTTCTACTGTATAAGTCCATCAGCTATAGGATGTATGTGTATGTTCTACTGTATAAGTCCATCAGTTTTATGATGCTCCGGTGAGAGGAACAATGCTACATGGTTGTCAGCATCCACATCCATTCTGCACGATGTTAGTTTTTAAGGAAGTTTCAGAGGACTACTCTCACTCAGACGGATTTATGGGCAACTGCTCTTTAGCAAATACAGTTTTGAGTAAGTTAACTGTCACACTAATATAATTATGATTGTACGGAAATGTCTAATGCGTGAACCCCATTAATATCATTCATAATACCCACTCTGAATTTTTTGCAAGGGGCTAACATGCCACTCCACCTCCTCAACCTCTATGGAAGCTTTTTGCAGAAGTTGAAATTCCAAAAACAAGCTCATGTTTCTCTCTGAGGGTCTCGATGTAGGGGATTACTCTCACTGACAGAGATGGTTCTCTTTGATGGACAGTCGGTAACTCAGGGGCAGCCGGCGTTATCAAAGTGCTGTAATCCTTACATCAGAGCTGCAACACTTCTGATGACCGTCTGACTTGTGTTTTTGGAGACATCTGTCTCACAACCAAGAGGAGCTCTCCAAATCTCTATTTGTGCATTGACACAGCAGACTACAGTGTGAAAGCAGAACTAATGTTCAAGTGCAGATAATCAGAAATGTAACACCTGTCAAAACACTGTGATATTGGCTTATCTCAGTACCAGTGAATGATAGTAGATGAAACGGAACATGAAATGACACTTTCATCTTTTCACTGATCTGTGAATGTGGGCCTTGTCCCCTTGACTTGTTTAGGATGAGATACTTTTCACATCACGCTACAGGGCAAGAAGTAGGAAAAAGTATGTCTCTTTTTAGAGGAGGCAAAGCTCTGACAGAGAAATCTGAAAACCTTGGAGACAGAAGAGATTGGGAGATGGAGAAGAGCATGTGAGTGTGATAAAGAGGTGTCTGAAATATAATATCATAAGGATTTATTTATTTTTCCGACAAGGGAGGGGGGGGGGTGTTGGGGAGTCTAAGTATGGAGGTACTGAGGGAGTTCAAGGCCAATGAATTTAGAAAGCACAAAAGTCAGAGTAAAAAAAGATTTTCATTATCAATCCTTAAAACGAATTAGATTTTTTGGGTTGGGGGGAAGAAATAGTTGATTTCTCTCTCTTTTTTATTTTCTTTCTTTTTCTCCTTATTTTTCAACAGATGTAGAAATGATTGAATCCCCAGCTGGCCTCATTATCTGGGTCCTCCTGAGGCTGGGGAGGGAGGAGTGGGGGGCTGGAGGTCTTAAAGTAACGATTCAAACATGATTTGTATTAAAGCCAACAATCTTCCTTGCTTGAGCATCAAATTACTGAAAACCTTGGGTATCAAAAAGGAATAGAAATCACAAAAATATATTTTTTTCTGACACAGTAAATCAGAGCAAATATCATACAAATGCCAAGAAAGATGCAAATCAAAAGAACATTATGAGTTAGCATTATGATCACTGTAGGTTTAGCATTACGATCACAGTAGGTTTAGCATTATGATCACAGTAGGTTTAGAATTATGATCACAGTAGGTTTACCATTACGATCACTGTAGGTTTAGCTTAATGATCACAGTAGGCTTAGCATTACAATCACTGTAGGTTTACCATTACAATCACTGTAGGTTTATCATTATGATCACAGTAGGTTTAGCATTACAATCACTGTAGGTTTAGCATTATGATCATTGTAGGTTTTAGCCTTATTTTTCTAAAAGCTCAGTACTCGGTTGTGGTTTTCATATCATATTGTAACTCTGCACAGGAAGCACAAGGCATACTGGTTCTTTTCTGACATCTTAATTATCCCAGCAAGCATGATTTTAAATGTTTTTTACATCCCTGAGTGCTGTCAACACTAATTTACATAATCCATTGAAAAGTGGGTTGCAGTTAATAAAATAAAATGTTTGGTGTCTGATTAGTATAGGTGTTTCCCTTTGGAGATATGTGTCAATTTCCAGTGAATATTTTGGGCTGTGTTGTCCTGCATTGTAACTAATGAACACAGGGCTTTTTTGATGACTGTGTCTATTCATAAGGGAGGCTATACACTGACGTGTGTGTGAATAATGAGGGCTTTGTTTTACCTGCTTGTTAATAGTTCTGGTTTAACCTTACAAATCCATCATGGACATCAGCATACAAATCCCTAGGCCTGTTCCTCTCCACTGGCTGGGGCCTTCCTTTCCTCCTCTTGACACAGCTTTCAAACAACCCACTGGAAACCTTAAACTGACATGACACAAGGCTTCCGCTGCCATCCGTGCCTCTCCACTCCTCTTTGATCCAAACACCAGTTCTCTGGCTGAAAGGCACACAGCAGTCAGATTTCTCACTGGAGAATCAGCCATGTCTTATTCCAGCAACTCTTGAATAGGAAAAACCCTCCTGGCGTACAGAACAGGGAGGAGGAAGGGGTGTGGTAAAGGACAGTATATACAGAGAGTGGAGGAGGAAGGGGCTTGGTAAATGACAGTATACACAGGGAGTGGAGGAGGAAGGTGTGTGCAAAAGGACAGTATATACAGAGAGTGGAGGAGGAAGGTGCTTGGTAAATGACAGTATATACAGGGAGTGGAGGAGGAAGGTGTGTGCAAAAGGACAGTATATACAGAGAGTGGAGGAAGAAGGGCGTGGTAAAGGACAGTATATACAGAGAAAGGAGGAGGAAGGGTAGTGGTAAAGGACAGTATATACAGAGAGTGGAGGAAGAAGGTGTGGTAAAGGACAGTACATACAGAGAGTGGAGGAGGAAGGGGCGTGGTAAAGGACAGTATATACAGAGAGTGGCGGAGGAAGGGGCGTGGTAAATGACAGTATATACAGAGAGTGGAGGAGGAAGGTGTGTGGTAAAGGACAGTACATACAGAGAAAGGAGGAGGAAGGGTAGTGGTAAAGGACAGTATATACGGAGAAAGGAGGAGGAAGGTGTGTGGTAAATGACAGTATATACAGAGAGAGGAGGATGAAAGTGTGTGGTAAAGGACAGTATATACAGAGAGAGGAGGAGGAAGGTGTGTGGTAAAGGACAGTATATACAGAGAGAGGAGGA
>JACXGK010000513.1:0-17406 GCA_016801125.1 Novumbra hubbsi
AAATATTCGTATGTTTCATTTTCTCTTTGATACGGGTGTCTTTCTTCTTGTGCTTTGTCGTTGTCTCGGTCTCTGCACGCAAAAGTCGAAGTTTATAGTCCCGTCTCATATTGTCTACAACTACCCCCGTTCCTCTCTTAAAGGACAGGAAATCTGTGCTCATTGATTATTGTTATAAACTAATATATCAGTCACTTTAGAAAGTGTTACCGTCTACATTTCCGGGAAAAGGGTGGCGTTAATAGTATTTATCCAAAAAAACAAATACAATATTTTGTAACTTCAGATTACGTCACGTCAGATTTGTCGCCAGCGACAACTACAAACAAGAAAATCTCATTCTGCTAATTAAAAAGACAGTTGAATCGTTATTTTTTCGGTGAATCGTTGAATCGTTATTTTTTAACGGCTATCACCAAAACGTTTCGTAGGTTCGATGTTCTCCGTTTTCCAGTGTAGGGAAGCAATCTTTAAAACAAGAGCCAGAAAGCCATTCCTGACAAGAGAGCCGTCTCCATGGAAACAACAAAACGTCCCAAGTGGCATTGGTGATTGCGTTTCCTGAATCATAAAGAAATGTATGCACTAGATGGGAAATGTCATAGAACCCCATCATATGTAGCGATTTGGCAGCAATCTTGCCTGGGACAGTTATAATGGAAACTCGTAGTAGAACAAGCATTTTACGTTTTATAACACTTACATTTCCTATTTAAAATATCCAATGATTGCCCTCAGATTACATCAGCTAGAGTAATAAAGAGAAGTCTCGGGCAGTGTCAGAGCTGACACAATCACCACTGCCATGGTTTTAAGTAAAACGCAAAAGGTCTGGACGTTCGTAGGCGTGTACTTCATTAAGGGTGTGTGAGGTGAAGGCCAATGGCAGGCTTTGCTTGGTTTCATGTACACTGAGCGCTCCAGAAACGAAAATATAGACTTGCAAAGTGAGCCTCAGATGGGTATATTACGAAGGGAGTTCAACCTACTCAGATTTAACTCAGGTTTATAAAGAAAACTCAGGGTTGACAAACTTTCATTGCCTAAATTGGTGTTAAACGGTACTACAATGGTGAGTAAGATGTTAATTGGAGTTTATATGCACGTTCGCCAAAAGCGGCACGTTCCGCAACGCAGGCTGAGTGTTTGCATAATGGCTCGTGCTCTGTATTTTTCCTCAGAAGAATGCACCTTGATAATGACCGGATATGAGAAGTTCAAAGAAAAGCGAACGGCTTAATCGAATACCGTGACGGCCAACAAAGCCAGGGAGGCGTTTTCCAGCGCATTGTCGACAGAGTACTTTTGTAATAAGTGTTCTTGTAATATGTTCTCTATGTTGTCCTACAAACTCTACTTTTATGTGGAATATGGTTGACATGGAATGACATGCAAAACAGTCCATCTAAATATGTGAAAACTATTAGGATTTTCCTGTTAGTAGTATAATTAAAAGATCTATTACAAAAAAAAGGACCTATTGCTCTTAGTGAATAAAGATGTACCCCCTAAAGCACATAGGCTGTAGAGCTCCCTGTATGACTGTAATACTATTGTATGAAGAATAACTTAATTCTAACAATCGTTTCAGCTTCAACACCAATGGAAAGCGCACCTGGCAACAAGTCATGATGAAATTCTGTCAAGTTGTGTGTATTAATAGTTCTCATCCGGGGAATTATTGGAAATTCTAGTCAAAGTGCCCTTACTTTTGCTCAAGCAGTGAAACGCCGCAGACGAGGGAAACGTGCGGGTGCGTTCGTACGATTCCACAAACGTGGACATCTCACACCGTTACCTGGAATAATTCTCTCCAATGTGTGATCGCTGTGCAACAAACAGGATGAACTTCAGCTACTAGCAGGAAAGGACAGAGACTTATAGTCGTCTTCAGTCATGTGCTTTACTGAAATGTGGTTATGTGAACTCATTCCGGACTCGGCGCTACAGCTGGCAGGCTTCCAACTTTTCAGAGCGGATCGCCACACGGAACTTTCGGGGAAAACGAAGGGAGGAGTTATCTGTTTTTATACCAACATTGGCTGGTGTTCTGATGTGACAGTGATTCAAAACCACTGTTCTCCTATTCTGGAATCATTCTATATAAACTGTAGACCTTTCTACTCTCCCCTTGAGTTTGCTTCATTCATTCTGGTGGGTGTTTACATTCCACCGCAAGGCAATGTGCAAGATACTGTGCAAGACTCCTTTGTTTTTTGTCCTCGGGGACTTTAACAGGGGAAACCTCAGCCACGAACTCCCTAAATACAGACAATTAATTAAATGCCCGACCAAGGAGGAGAACATTCTTGATCACTGTTACACAACAGTCAATAATGCCTATCATGCTGTCCCCCATGCTGCACTCAGTCACTCTGACCACGTCATGGTCCACCTGATTCCTGCATATAAACAGAGACTGGAGCTCTGTAAACCAGTTGTTTACAGAGCAATGGAGCAGTAAGGCTGTGGAGGATATTCGGGCATGCTTGGAGTGTACTGACTGGGATGTTTTTAGGACTGTTTCCAACAGTCTGGATGAGTTGGTGACATCATACATCAGCTTCTGTGAGGACTGCTGTAATCCCATCATGCACCAGGGTGAGTTATAACAATTACAAACCCTGGTTCACAACTAAACTCAGACGACTAAGGATGGAAAAGCAGGAGGCGTTCAAGAGTGGGGATAAAGACCGCTTAAAAAAGTCAAAGTATAGCTTTAGTAAGGAGGTGAGAAATGCTAAATGCCTGTACTCTGAGAGATTACAACAACAAAGCTCAGCCAACAACTCTGCTTCTGTCTGGAGGGGCCTTAGACAGATCGCCAACTACAAGCCTAAAGCCCCCCCATTGCATCAACAACTCTTGCCTGGCTAACGTCCTGAACGAGTTCTACTGTCATTTTGAAAGACAATAGGACAGTTCTGACACCATCCCCCAGCCCCAGCCCACCTCAGCAGGAGCATGGGACAGTCCCAAACCGCCCATCCCAGTGGCCCCCTCCCGTCCTACCACAACAACAACTCTTTCTGTCCTGGAGAGGGACGTTAACAGACTGTTTAAGAGACAGAGCTCCCGCAAAGGAGCTGGGCCAGACTCTGTCTCTCCATCCACTTTGAAGCATTGTGCTGATCTGCTGTCTCCGGGGTTCACAGACATCTTTAACACCTCACTGGAGACATGCCACGTGCCAGTGCCACGTGCCAGCCTGCCAGGCAAGAGTTGTACACCAACTGCTGCACCTCCAGTCATCAATCCGTCAAACTCTTGAAGTTTGCGGATGACATCACCCTCATTGGGCTCATCTCTGGTGTGGATGAGACCGCCTGCAGGTGGGAGATTGACCACCTGGTGAACTGGTGCAGACAGAACAATTTGGAGCTCAACGCTCTGAAGACAGTGGAGATGGTTGTGGAGTTTAGGAAGAACCCAGCCCCACCCACCCCCAACACCCTGTGTGACTCCCCAGTCACTATTGCAGTGCCCTTCTGCTTCCTGGGCATCATGATCACCCAGGACCTGAAGTGGGAGCAAAACATCACCTCCATTACCTAAAAAGCACAGCAGAGGATGTACTTCCTGCGGCAGCTGAAGAAGTTCAACCTGCCAAAGACAACGATGGTGCACTTCTCCACAGCCATCATTGAGTCCATCCTCACCTCTTCCATCATCACCTGGTACGCTGCTGCCACTGCCAAGGACAAGAGCAGACTGCAGCGGGCCATTCGATCTGCAGACAAGGTGATTGGCTGCAATCTGCCATCCGTTGAGGACCTATACACCACCAGGACCCTAAGGCGCGCTGGAAAGATTGTGGCTGATCCCTCCCACCCTGGACACAAACTGTTTCAGCCACTCCCATTTGGCAGGAGGCTAAGGTCCATTAGGACTAACACCTCCCGCCACAAAAACAGCTTCTTCCCATCGGCAGCTGGCCTCCTCAACAATGCCAGACGACCCCCACTGACATTGACACTCTCTGCCCCATAACTTAACTTAAATTCTACATAATGAATTACATGAATGCACTTTTCTGAATGCACTTTTTTTCCTTCATGCACATTGCACTTTAACTTATTAAGTAAATGTTTGCACATTTTATATTTACTTAAATTACCTCATACTACTTACTGTGTTTTTCTGTTTAATACACAGTACAGACGTGGTATGTAGCCTACACTTACACCTACACATAATAGCATATATTATATGTTCACAGCAAACATAAAAAAGCTCAAACAATGAAAACTGGAAGAGGGCCACCTCCTGCTACATTTACATAGGCAGAGGAAGGTCAATAATGGAGGTGGTCGAGGGGGTAGTCAGTTCTGACCCTGGTGGCAGCTCAATGTCCACCCTTTATGTTATGTCATATACATTTTTTGATTGCCCAGTTTAAAATATATGTATGTAGTTCACATGCATGTCTCATGTACAGCTGAGGGGGATACTATTGATCTGTTCTAGCCACCAGCATGCCTCTTGTCTGAATCTCAGGTAGAGGAAAGGGTGGAAATCATAGAGGAGTCTTGTGGATTTCACAGGACAACTTGGGTGTGGATGTCAGCCATGTCTGACACACACATCCAGGTTGACCCATTTCATCATTTGTACAGTAGTTTCATGTCAATTACACAATGATTAATTGTGATAGGCTAATACTAGGCTATGCATGGCAAGTTGTCATGAGCTGATATTCCTAGTCATACAATCAATTGAATGAGAATGAATCTTCAAGAGAACAAATCTTTGGTCAGTTGGCAAATGCATTATAGTCGGAGAAGCTAAATCAACCACTCTCCCCACCAATGGCTATTGTCTCTCAGGCCTCATACAGAACCCAGGGTTTTTGTTATTAAAAGAATCACTCATAATGACAATGTGTAACACTAATCATGCTGAATTGTGTATGCCATGTTTGTTCTCTCAATGTGTTTGGCTTTGCAGGCTGGATCTGACAGTCGCTCTATAAGAGTATGCTTGAGCTTGACTGCCAGAAGAAGAAGTCTAGAAATAAAAAAAATTTGAATTAGAAAAACTGGAACATAATTATTGCTATACATTGCCCATAATTTGATCAATATGCCTCTACCATCTGTAACATTTTTTATTAAATTTTTATGAAAGAGAGAATGCCAAATGTGTGAATGCATAAATCAAAAGAATTATTGTATGTCTTTTTATTGGTGACAAAACGGGTTTGTGGTGGCGTCTCTGACAGCTCTTCCTGTTGGGTGATTCAACATCACTGGGTCCACTATATCTGGTGGCATCAGCGGCTGGCATGGTGCTCTTTGTTTTCTAATGGTGGCAATGTTATGGAGCACCACACATGCTGCCACCACCTCACATGCCCGCTCTGGACACACCCGCCAGCCTTGCAGACCAGCAAAGCATGATTTTGATGACCACAAATGTCATCAAATCTTGACCCTTGTGTTGCTGTGAGACATATTACATTTAATGAATTCCCTTGTTTGTGGGTCATGATAGGAGGTCATTAGGTAACGCAGGCACGAGTACCCTCTGTCCCCAAGCAGCAGGCCATCAAAATGCCCTTGGGAAAAATATCTGACCAAGAGAGATTTTCCGAAAAATGCTTGAATCATGCTTTGACCCCGGCCACCTGGCCTCCAGACTAGTCAACATTAGGTAGTATTCGGGTAAAAGGTTTTCACTTTTCGTAGTACGGATTAATCGTGAAGTTACACCCGACGTTACTAAATTACTATTGAAGTTACCTCGATAAGACAGTTACCTCGCTTTGTAGTATACCCCTCAGACCAAGCACTAGGGACAATGTCAGAGGTAAAGTGTAGTTTTATCTATTGGGTACACACTTAGTTGGGGGGTTGGGGTGATTATACCTGACTCATTACCACCACACTCATTATTGCATCCAGTATGCATCTACGTGTAATTGACAGCATTCTGAAAGACTGCTTATGCCTATTAACATTTACTTACGGTAAAAAAAAGAAAATAAAACGTTACGGTACACGATAGCATCAGCCTCATATGGCTCATTTTCGGTTACGTTAACGAAGGCAAGCTTATAAAAGACTGAAAGAGTGATGTTTGCTAAAGTTTCATATTCTCATTAGTATTCCCATTTGTTACATAAGTATCACAAATGTATTTCTTACGCCGAGAATGACTGCCAAAGGAACTCTGTTGCTGTTCCTTGGCAACGTCAGATCCACAGGCCACGGAAGCTCCAATGGTTCAAAAGTCATTGCTTCGCTACACTGCCGGGGTGAATTTATGAATGAAGGTGAGAACGTTCTGTCACAAACGAGGTTTTTCTTTTTTTCTCTCGCGAACGAGGTTGTTACGTATCCTCGCGTTTTTTTAAGTGGGGAGACGGAAATCCTTATGCTTTCCTAGTGGGTTTACGGCGTATACCTTCGTATCAAGTAAACCACACCACTGGTACATTTGCATTTTGCATTTATTAGATGGGGAGAACTCAAGTTTGAAAAATGTTTGAACAGTGATACAGAATTGACAACCTTTCTACTAGATAAGCGAGGTTACATTAAATGCATTATTTAACTTGTTAGATATACATTGAGAACTGTATGTAGGTATGTAAGTTATGTCTAAGTAGACACTCCTTAATTCAATCCTGCAGGAAAATAGTGTTACCTTAGTATCACTGTCATCTGTATCTCACGAGGTGCGGAAACATAAACAGTTGTCACTGACCAACACATTAGAGCAGTCAAAAAAACAAGACTAAAGCAGCAAACGGTGGAAATGGGTGACAGAGGCGCTCACATTCTTCTTAACTAAGGATATGGCGCTGTTGAAATCTGTGGAGAACATGGGATTTAGTATAAAGAATAACGGAGTGTTTATTTTTCGGAATTTGAAAAGTGCACACCTTTGTTGTTTTTATTGTATTACTGCAATTTTTGAGTATTTTAACATTGAGTGTTATTTAATGTGTATCTATTGACTGCTGATTACAACATATTTAAAATAAAGGTATGCCCATTTAATGACCGTTTTGACAAATGATTGTTTAATTTAATGCTGTGTTTTAAATTGTACAAATAGATAAATCCAAGGGCTTGCTTTAGTCTGGATATTCTCTATAGTACATCTCAACATTGGGATGATCGTGATTCAGATCGTGGATCGTGATTATGTCTTATAAGATTGTGATATGATTTTTTGGGAAGATCGCCCACCCCTACAATGGAGTGTGAACACATTTTACAAACATGCAATTCTGTAACCAAACATTAGTATAAATTCACCTCGAACAACAAGCAAGGGCTTAGGAGCCAGGGGGGGACGAAGGGGACATGACCCCTTCAATATTAGAAACACTTTGGTTTTCATAATAGTAATAATAAGTACAACGTGTATAATTGCATTTTCATAGCAGTAGAATTCATGTGATAAAATGTAAAACATGATTATCTATCTTTATTTTCAATTTGTTTTACCTAACAAACGTTACAGTAGCTTGCTTGCTAACACTGAATGGTTCCTATGACTGTGTGGAAAAGTGATAGAGAAGGATTTGATTTGGTTATATTTCTAATTATCTGCAGTGCCTTTCCAGCAGAACAATTACACACGGTTTTATTTAACAATGCTAGTTAGGACCATTCCTTGTTCAGAAATCGCTACTTTCTTAGTCAGACTATTGGAAGAAGTTAATTTTAATGTGTTTGGGGCTATGCCAATTAGCAGAGCTGACGAAAAAAAGTAGACTCCATTATAAGAAAATAAATGTTTCTTTACGAGTAACATTGCATTCATATTCTAGCCATTTTCCAGGCTTCCATAACTCCATAACTCGTACGTGTTTCTTCACTTTAGAATAATGTGATCGTGCAATACCACATAATGACACTGAGAGGCACTCTTCATGCATTTTTATTTCCTTTCCTGGTATTCATAGCAGAGAACGTACAATATAAGTATTCTGTGAGAAATAAATACCAAAATCTAATTGCATATCGAATGTAGTATAGAATAGCCTGCATTCAGAATGTTCAGATTACAAATATGCTGTGTTTTGTGTAAAAGTTTTCATGGGTGCTGAAATCTTTTTGATAAGAACTCAAAGGATCATTTTAAAATTGTCGTCCCTTGAGTGAATAGTATATACCATTTCTATGTCTATGCAGTTAAAAGGATGTTCAAAACCACATATAATTTGTAAGACTTGACCACCAAGCAAAAATAACTGTATTTTTAGAATTTTTGCAAAACTGTAATTTTGCCCTTAATAACCTGTGATGATAATAATAACTGCTCTGGTTTTAAATCTTACGAATATTAGGGTTGCTTTTAAACTAAATTGTTCCCTAATACTGAACCTGTGGCCTGCATAAAAGACTGTTGTATTATAGTGCTTGACTTGAAAAAACTGCCATTCCTTTCCCCCAGTTCGCAGGGTTTATCAGAAGGATGGTGTAGCTCACATTTTTTTGTTGAGCCCTAATGAAGCTATGTTGCTGTTAGCTGTCATGCACCTAGTAAAAGGTGCCCGATTTTGAAAATATTTAATGTTAACTTGCAAGCTGTTATACAAATAAACCTGATAGATTGTTGTTGCGCCGAGGTTTATAAAGAGATCCATCTTGCAAATGTTTTCATGAAAAAAGTCAGTAAAGGAAGATGCCCAATGTGTTTTGTGGTGGAGGAGCTTTCCTTCAGCACCATTTCACTTATACTGGGCGTGCGCGCCGCGCAATCACCGTCTGCGAAGCAACGCCAGTTCGTGCGCGTACCCGCGTTAAGGCGAATGCGGTACTGTCTGAAATCAAGGAGGGGAAAACAAGACCCAGTCTGGTGATCGGATATCTCCCCAACAGAAACAAAAATTGTAACACATATTTTGATTACAGAACAAGGACTATGAGACCGATCATACATATAAGAGTAAGTTGATCTGGTTTTACATGTTTCTTTGCCTTTGTTTCACCATAAAATTAAGCGTTTGTGATAACGGTGTGCCTGCAGTTTTTTTGCGCCTCCGGTCTCTGTCTCAAAATGGCGGCGAGGCCGTTACAGCAAAATCGTAAAGGTTGTACGTTTATTATTGTAAGTCGATTTTTTTACTATTATGACAGATCTATTTTATAATGTTCGGCCTTGCGACTTTTGGCAATGGTGTTCGGATTCTTATTTTTTGTACTGTAGTTAGTTCTTTTACACAGTTTGTTTACATGGGGCGCGTTAACCAGCTAGCTAGCCCGCATTCGCTTGCTGTAGTGTATGCCAATTAGCTATTTATGATTTGTCTAAAAGTCAAATGATGGTATGATAAATCGAAAACACGGCACCAAAGTTATAGTGTTAAGGTTTTTAATTCGTATAGTTGTGTGGGGTGGCTGTCATGTTTGGCAAGGGGACTTTTGACATGGTAAAAATGCCGAAACGAACCGCTTTGGTGTGGTGACCTGCCGGTTTTCTTTAGCATTAATGATAATGTACTGTAGTTCGTTACTGGTGGTAACCGCTCGAAGGGCGTGTTATTCGTGGCTGCAATCCTGTCTCAAGCTTTATCATTACCACGGTCTGTAAATGTAGGTGTGGGTATTGGGTTCCAAATCCTTAGTGTTAGATGATCAATGCCGTTACGCGTTGGTTCCTATACTTGTTAACTTGGCTACGTTGTAGCTGACCTAAGTTAACGTTAGTAATACATTACAACCGATTTCAGTTTTAGATTACCATGAACGTTACCGTAGTACCTCCAGTGCAATGTTTTGTCAAGTCAGAAAAGTACTGCTAGCTAGCTGTTTGTGTAACGCTCAAACCATGTTCGTGTGTAGCGCAGTAGCTTAGCTAAAGCTACGTAACGTTACATGTGTTTACGTTATCATTGGCGAACTAAATAATTTAGGAAACATGACAAAGCTACTGGATTTAATTAGTTTGAAATATCTCCAGACCCCAAGTCGATCGAGTCTATTATGGACTGAATATCACAAATAAATCACGTCATTCCTGTGACAAATCAAAGCTTTCTTTGCTAGTACTACTGTACATGTTAGCCATACTTCGCTAAACAGGGTGGAGTTTTCGCATTGAAGCTTCATAAAAAATGTTGCACAAAACGTGGCCGGATACGCTACATGGCTAAATAACATTAACAAGTTAGTTTCACTGGGGTTTAGCCAATAATGTAGAATAGATGGATAATTTGTACAGGGGTCTTCTGTAACCAAACGATGTAACTTGTAGACTTGACTGGGTAGGAACACGAACCCTAAAAAGGTCTGTAGTTCTTTCACATTAGTACTTTGTAATCTTTATTGTTGAAATGAACGTTGCCGTGAAGCAACTTCTAGCTTTGACAGCATAAGGTTCCATATCCTGACCAAATTGTTAACATGTTGCTAGGGCATGCAAAAACATGTTTTTTGTTAACACCGACATGCTTATAATATAATACATTTCCACTACATCACCTGCACTCCCCAAGTGTTATTCCTTGTCTTCACAAAAAAGCTTTTTTTCAAACGTAGTATACTTTATTAATATATATATTGTTGACCTAATAAGTGTTTAGTGTATTACACTAAACTAGGGCTGCAACAATTAATTGATATGAATTACATCAATAATACAATTCATTGGCAATGAATGTAATGATCGATTAGTTGGGTCTACAAGTGTTGCCAGGTATCTCAGGAGAAACAAGCAACCAGGACTGGCAATAGAAGCCTAAGACAATCCTCTTTGAGCTGCAGACGATGCCCAAAAAGTTACGTTGAATGTCTTCTAAATTTAGCACATTTACAATATATTTTCTATTACTGATGGAACAGCTTTCATTTTAACTCTCACTTTTGGGGGAGAAAAGCCTCATGTCACTTTTAATAAGTGGACATGTCAACCCTATAAGTGAAAATGTATAGGACCACTCCATTTCTTTCTTTTTTTTATTTTTATTTGAAAACTCGTTTTAGCCTTGATGACAAAAGGTTAAGAGCGCACTGCACGGTATGTGTATATATAATGCTAATTTGTTTACAAACAAAACTAGTTTGAATTTATGGAGTTACGTTTTTAATTGAGAAATAGTAAATTTTGAATGCACGGCTGAGTTAACTTTAAAGTTTACTCTACTTGAGTTAAGTCTAATTGTACACATTGAGTTTTTGCTTAGAGATATGAGGTTCTGAAGCTTCAGATAGCTAAGCATTCACCACATTACTGTTAACAATTACTGTCATTTTTGGTGAGTTATATATTTCTCAACAGTACAAACGTTGAGGTATTTCAATTTATTGCAATTTGCATTAACATTTCTAGTCTCAGTCAAATGTTTTGAAATTGTTCCATGAGGTCATACCCTGGGATGCCATTAGTGTTCATGTTGTGGTCTCATCCGGCATGCACTAACTCCCAGTCTGATTTATTATAGTTAATATTGCCAATCTGTCAACCTCATATCAAGGGCCCATGTGACTGCTACCAATGTAGTCTAGTCATTTGGTACAGAGCTGGACCGGGCCATTGTTATCAATTTTTTTATATTGACCCCTGCACAAACACTCTCTCAATCTCTTTTGGTGGTATGTCGTTATGCATGGAAGCAGGGGGAAGTCTATTAAAAAAGCAATGCCACAATGCTGTATCGGATCCGTTCATTCTCAAATTCATTCATGAAAAGAATCCACTTAATATTAGCTTCCCAATCCCCGGCATAGAGAGTAGCTGCTTATGCTTGGTTACTATTTCCGGGTAACAAACTGTCTACAGTATGTTGAATAGGGTGGCAACCAAACCTCAATGATGGCCACTAATGGGCTGTTTTTCTTTACAAATAAAAGGAAAGGGGATATCTTTCAACCCATCTGAATTAAAGACAGGGGACCACTGAAAGTGATCCTGTTACCGGACCGCTACTCTAACCGTTTGGCTATGTCCCATGGGGAACCGTGACTGGCCACAGAGAGGAAGGTGGAAAGCCACAGGATGTTTGTCACTCTTATAGTGGAGAATTAGGCCTGGTTGGAGGTCTGCTGTTGTGGGGGTGTTATTTTGACGCCCACGCTGGGGGCTTGTGGTATTTGGGACTTGTGTTTTTGTTAATGCTCATCCAAAGCCAAGCGCGTACAAGGGTATGTGGCCCTTTGGAGACATCTGAAATGCCAACAGTTGGCATTTTTTGGGGGGGCAAAAGGTGATGTACAAACTCTGGCATATATATAATATGCCATACTAAGCCTGACCACAATCAAGAATTCCAACTAGGCCAATTCCAACTAGGCCTCCAGGCTAATAAAGTGACAGTGGTTTTGCCTATATTTATTGAAGATATTTATTGTTTTCTGAAACGGGGGCAAAGGGGCAGTTTGTAACATGGTTGAAGCTTTTTTATGATGTCATTGGCTATAAACTTACTTCCCTATTGCGCTCATGAGGTAAAGGTTTTAGGTCCATTGAGAATCAGCTTGCTGTTTCTGAGTGACGTCAACGCTGTTTCAGGAAACCCACGGTGGCATCAGCGTCTGTTAGGTGTTTGTAGCATCTATTATGTATTCGGTTTAGGAATCTGTGACATACTGCCTCTGTCCGTGGCCTACGTTGTAACGTTGTAATCTGGAGTGAAGCCAGTCCTCCCGAACTAACAGGTTGGTGTGAGATAAAGACCTAGTCCAATGTGCGTGTCTAGCTATCAGCACCTTATGTGACAGGGCTAAGGTTGAACAAGGTATCTGGGAATGGCTGTCTCTCAACACCGCTTTGTGCCCTGGAGTTTCTGTGCTCCCAGATAAATAGCGGCTTGCTTCTTCAGCTGCTTAAATATAGTTCATTGTTTGTCTGTATATGTTACATTAATGAATTAAGGCGCAAGCCGTCCCGTTTTAAACAGAGTCTGTGATTTAAAAGCATTAAATGCAGTGTGCTGTCTAGGGAATAGCAGGCCTTTCAGGGCGCTGATGTCCTGTGTTATATTGAATGTTTCCCCAGGCTAGAATTATGTTAGTATGTTACAGTCAGAGTTTACGTAGAGTTCATTCTGTAGTGTCTAGACATGTCTGCACTGTTCAGCTTCAGCACGTGTGTGTGTGTGGGTGAGTTGACAGTCTTCTCTCTCATTTGCATCTCATGTGTTTCCTATTTCACTCAAGTAAACATGCTCATTCTGGTCTTTTGAAACACACCGACATATGCTTCTGTTACAGTACCTTTGAAGATTTCAGGGTGAACTAAATATTTTCCCCCAACCCTTAATCCTAAACAAAATCACTGTGAACCACCGCCTTAGAATTGCGCTTTCTATAATTCTTGATCTTTTTCAGGTAGGCCATCGGTTTTGGTTCTTGTGACCACTAATGAGATTCTATGGTTTAGATTGACTCATGGTCATCCAATATCATGCCTTCTTAGAGTTATTTAAGCTCGGTTTGGGAAATGTGTGACAAAGCTGTGTGGTTTCTGCAGTTCAAAGGCTTTTACGGTCTGTCTGACTGGGGGCTTGAATAAATGAATAGTGTGGCTTTTAGCCAAGCTCTTTGGATGTACGCATATGTCAATTTAATCTATATTTGTAAAATAAAACCCGGAGGGTTCAACTGACTTTTCTTGCTTTGCAGCTCAAAAGCTTGGCACATTTCAGTAAAACCATGAGCTAGCTAAACATTTTCAACCCTACCATTTTATTCTCTTAACTAATGCAACAGCCATATTACACACTCGAATAGCCATAAGCTAGCTGACCTTCACGTCACTAGCATATTATTCTCTTAACTAATGCAACAATCATATTACACATTTGAATAATGCAAGAATTTGCAACCATGTACAGACATTTAAAGAGTTTTTACTTATCCTTATGGTCATGAATTTTTTGCTGTAAAACGGTAATGTAAGCCAACAAAATTTTTGTATTTAGGTCTATAGTTTGTTGTTAACCTTTGTTGGCACAGGTTAAAGAAATTCCCATAATAACTCAAAATCTAAACCGTATTTGAACAATATGTACTCAATTTTGGTTTATGCCTTTAAGATTGTTTTCCATCAAAGCTATCAAAGAATTTTGATTTTAAAACGTTTTGTAAAGAATGGTCAGATATTGCCAGAAGTCGGTGTGAAAGTTAATTCAGATATACCAACAGCTGTAGTTATGGCTGAAGGTGCTTCATTGTATTACCTCAGTAGCATAGGAGTGAAGATTTCACATCTTAGAATTATACAAAACAATAACAACCCCTCCCTTGCAAGTAAATGTGGAATAGTAACTAAAATCCATTATACTCTGAGGCAGCCATATGTTCTTTGTGGTTTGCTGTATGGTGTAACTGTTAAACTCTATCCACAACACACACACCCAAGTCCTGGCAGAGCCAAGCAATCGTGACATGCAGGTGTCAGAGCTATAATGGGTATTGTGATGATGTAATAGCGGGGAGGTCAGGGCGCTGTTAGCAGTCTATTGGCCAGGGGCTAGAATTTACAGTTCTGGCGGGAACCTTACCGCTTGCCAGACCACGGCAGCTATCGGCAGGTGTTTTTTTCTCAGAGGGGTTGTTTCTCTTGCTTGTTTACCGATGTGCATTCAGCATCTCAAAACCAGATTATCACGACAGTCGTTCTTTTCGACTGAACCTCTGTGGTGGTTTCTAAGGTGTTTTGGTCTTTAGTCTGTAAGCTTTATTTTCTTTTGTCATCTGTTTGCTGTGTGTTGTATTTGCTATTTGGTTCATCCTATTAGCAGCCAGCGGGGTAGCCCCCTGCTTAGGTCTCGCACTGCTCCCTCAGCTGTCTGAAAGATGGCTGGACAAGCACAGACGGCTACAAATCTTCACATACATTCATGCACACACTTCCTCTCACACACACACACACACACACTCTCAAGAATGTCACACTGCCCCTCATAAACGCACACGCCAAACACACTGTTGGCGGTCTAGCTGGTAAGCAGCTTATCGCCTTGGTGACCCCAGGTGCTGGTGGCCTTATGGCTCAGGAAGGAAACGCTTTGCGGCAGAACCCTTACGCCTGACTGGATCTCTGTGGCTGTGTTTTACTGGATTAGTCTGCCGCCGTATCAATGTGCCCAAGACCTGTTCCGTGCCTGTCAGTCCCGAGGCGCTCTGTGAGCCTTACCGTTAGGTGCTCATCGTCCGGGTCACCAGGTTAAGTTTGCCTCTAATGACTTTTCTCCTAAAAAATAACTAATTGAGTCTTTCTCTGTTTGTGTCTCTTTCCTTATCCTCGTTTCGCTCTGCGCGGAAACTCCAGTTCTAGTCTCTGAGGGTCAAAGAGCAACTGACCGAGGGACCTGAGGACCCCCCCCCCCTCGAGCCTCCACACCTCCCCCTCCCCTGCCCCCCTTGCCCGCCCAGCCTCAATCCCATCTCCCCTAGAGGGAGAGCCGCCGCCATGGTGCTGTCACAGAGGCAACGTGACGAACTGTAAGTACAGCATTGCAGCGCTCCCCTGGTTTGTTTGAGAGGAAGCCGCAATTCCGGAGATTAGAGGCTTATTTGGAGGGAAGTTATTGATTTTGGCTAATTTATTGGCCTGAGCAATCTATGAACATCGCATGGATTCATTTGAGGGGATCACCTTACGGTTTTAGCTGTACCAAATCTCAGTTGTCCAGAAGCAAGATTCCAAAACAAGACTGAGTGTTGTGTGGCTCTTTGTTGTGGTAGGATTTAGTAGCCTCATGGACTGGAGGTGGAAGGGTCACTGGAACTCATTATC
The DNA here is from genome assembly GCA_016801125.1 of Novumbra hubbsi. Lineage (NCBI taxonomy): Eukaryota > Metazoa > Chordata > Actinopteri > Esociformes > Umbridae > Novumbra > Novumbra hubbsi. The sequence continues at coordinate 15,697 of JACXGK010000513.1, forward strand.
ACAAAAACTGATGATTCTTAGAATGTCTACACCAAAACTAACTATTATGGACTTTTTTTTAAATCCAAAAACACAACCGTTCCCTAAGAATAATTTAGATTGGAACTAGAAAACAAGGAGTTTGGTCAGAAGCAGAACACGTGGGTAAATTGGTGTTTTAAAGCCAGTTTTAATACTCTTATTTGTTGGAGACCACTGACCACTGTTGTGGAAAACTCCCCCATATTGACGTCAGCCAAAACTGCTTCAGTGGCTCAGATATTGGAGAGTGTTCGAGAAGCAAAAGGGTTCAGTTGAAGTCGCCAGGCAAGAGTGGAAACCCATTAAGGACACACTCCGGCCCAATGGGCACAACCCACAACCGGCCTGTGCTCCGTGTAAACATGTTATCTCTCTGTTCCTACACACACACGCAGTGACATTCTCTCTGGCACACTCACTCACACAGGTTACAATTATCCTGCAGCCAGTTGACTGCTGATGATGTCACCACCTAAATATAGAGCTGCTGCTCATTAAAAATGTAGCCCGTGAACTAGAAGGAACCAGCCGCCGGGCCCTCAAGTGCATGTGTGTGTTTGGTGGGGTTAGTCGGCCAGTCTGGGTTTTCCGGAGTCCTGCGGCAGTCTGCTCGTTTCTGTGACGGACTGAAACTGGCCGACTCCATCTTTGGCCTCGTTGTCATTGGGCAAACCTCCTTTCACTGGAAAAGTATACATACGCAATGTATTTCATTAATGCGTTGAAACAAAAACTATTGGATTCATGTGATACACGACATGTCCTCATTCCTGGCACATAAAATACCTCAGAGGTGCCATCGTTGCAGTACTAGCCAATGTTAGCGAACTGGCTAGGTGGCTTAGTTAACACGCTAACGCTCTCTACGATTGACCTCCAGCATTAACTATCCTGTTCTAAATGGAATTCTACTCGCATCCTTTCTTGTTGCCCCCTAGGCTTTCTTTTCTTTTGAAAAGGCTGCTGAGAACAGGAGCAGAATGACATTGACAGAATGTCTTTAACCGTTAATGGGAGTCAGGGCAACCTCATCCACAAACATGATGAGCTTGACAGTTCCACAACCTCAACCTTTTAGGGAGAAATTGTTACTTTCACTGCAGCACAGCTTGTTCCAGACAAACAGGGTGTGGTCTCTTTCTGTCTTAAGATGGAACTAAAAGTTCTCTTAAGGTGGAACTGCAGCCAAGAACACGTTTAGCCAATGGAATCTAAGGACACTGACAGTCGGTTAAAACTGTAATGGTGCTCTGATCAGAATGTTTTCTTTACATTTCTAGAACTGTGAACTGTTAATATTGTTATGTTTGTGGTAAAAGGTTTGTTTTCTGTTTCTCTTCACCTTTCTCTTTCCCTTTCACTCTGTCAGAAACCGAGCGATAGGAGACTACCTCCGCTCCAATGGCTATGAAGAAGCCTACTCCACCTTTAAAAAAGAAGCAGAGATAGACATGGTAAAATACACAACCATGCTCAATTATTACATCAGCTGTTCTAACCTATGCTATAACTTACAGCTAACTTCAATCATGATTGTGTTCCCCCCCCCCACACAGAATGAAGAGTTAGATAAGAAGTATGCCGGTCTTTTGGAAAAGAAATGGACCTCGGTCATCAGATTGCAGAAAAAGGTGTGGGCTGACAACATGCTTCTGGCGTTATGGTATTTCCCATTCTGTGCAAGTTGGC